>LPNX010246467.1:3282-68629 GCA_001517045.1 Pseudotsuga menziesii
ATAGACCGTTAGCAATTGCAAAAGAAGCCATTGCCACGAGGGGTGTGTGACATTCTCATGAGAAGCAGTTTTGCAAGTGAGAATGATCCATATTCAGGATATGACCTTTGAGCAACCAATGAAACAAACCTCCAGAAATAGTGTAGTTTTAGATCACAAATCATATGGGTAAAATCATAAGGGTAGTTCCAACTGCACTACTTGGTGAGGAATTTTTTTCATTGTGGTTATCTTACGCTGCATACAAGAGCCAAGAGGAGTGGAGCTGAGGCTGTGGCTTATAAATAAGGAGTCATGGCATATCCACTTCTTGCAACAGCTAGTAAATCTCTAATGTAAGCTATCCTTAGTTGTGATCTGTCGAAATATGTTCCATTAAGATATGCTATACTTTAGGATGTGGGCACAAAAGCAATAAATATATTTGTGTGATAATTTGTTTTCTGCATTAATCGCTTTTCATGCAGAATGTTTCTTTATATTTTTTGGTTTATCTTTTCAATTGTACATCTTGAAATGCATTACTGCTAGAAAGGATATTTGCATACAAACTGGAGGCAGACAAAAGAAGATATTATAAATTTCAATCTTGACAAGTCATTAGTTTTTACCTCTACAAATCTTTCCAAGTAAGGCCACACATCAAATCGAGAAACCCAGTGACGCAAAACTCCTTTTTCCATTCTGAAGGGCACCCGGAGTATCTGTGAATGTTGTGTTCCACTAATTCTTTCAATTCGTTGATTCCATGTTGTTCCACGGGCCTCAGGAATCAACCGAGTCACCTTGTAACAAAAATGTCAAAAAATAAATATAAAAATAATAAATATAGGTTTAGCTAAATTGCATTCTAAGGATTTAGGAAACAAGAACAAAAAACAACATTTGAAGCTAAACACAAACACACACACAAGGACAAGTACCCCATCCACTGATATGTGGGGCTGATGAGGTACTTGAGTCTTCACATGTGCATAGAAGTGAAAGGAAAGCAATTTACACATGATGGTATTGAATAATACAAAAACACCTCATTCATCAAAATCTAGAGTTTACATTTGTCATGGTAAAATATTTTATCAAATCAGGTCGCTGCTAATTTAAAGACACTAGACATAATTTCGGTAACAGAGCAGCACTTTACCACAATAATCTCAGGTGTAATGTCCAATCCTTGTTGTTTTATTTTCAGCAGCATTTCACTCTCGAAGGCACAAACTTGATCAAGTATATACACAACCTGTGGTCAAATAAGAATAGGAAAGTAAACTTTTATTTTTAGGATCATGATAGTCTTAGCACAAAATAGCCAAAAGGACTCCAATCAATACTGTGTAATTATTAATACTATTTTCATCTCCGAAGCTTTGGGTGTTATTTTAGATGGATATATTGCTAATTATTTTCAATTTCACTCTAAAAAATCAAAGCAAAATCAAGGGACAAATTAAAAATAGCATCAAACAATGGATAAAAGATCTCATGGAATGCACATTGCAGTTATAAAAAAATCTAACATTCTATGTACCTGTCCACCAGTGTCTGGCATTCCTAAAACTTTTTCTTGGCCAAAATAACCATGAGGTGAAAGAATCACAACATTAAAGACCATAGGAATCCTTCCTAGAAACATTTCTAATGTCAATGGATCAGGTGCCTGAAGGATCTCCAAAAGCAAATGAATCATATCCAAGACATGTTCTGCATTGTCTCCCCATCCTTTCTCCAATCCCATTTCTTGTAATCTGCCCACACCAGGGTCAATTAAGAACCAAGCAAATGCATTGGCATTAGTTCTTATCTCCTATATCTATAGATATTGAATCTAATTTTCTATCCAATATATTCCTTCATCTTGAAATCCATCCTGTTATAGGAAGGTATCAATCAAGTAGAAATCAGGAAATTGCTAAAATAGGTATTCACCTCGATAAAAGGAAGCAAATGTTAACCTTGTAATGTTCTCAAACAAGTCCTGCAATATCAATCTTTTTCTAACTATATATCTTCTATAGAAAATAGAACATGCGTCCTAGAGAAAGGCTTTTAAATTACTTGTATTCAAACTTTACAAATGGTGTATCCTTGGGGAACTTGTTAAGATGTTCCTCTGCCTTTACCAAGGATAAGCATATCTTGGGCAAACTCTGTATCCTCTCATTCAGCATCAGCCTCTGCAAGTTAAAGGGCACACATTATACTCGCCCAATTCTCAACATACTACAAAAGATAAATAAAAAAGGCATAAAACCAAGGGGAAAATTCTAAAGTAAAATAAACAGTCCCCTGACAAAATTTCACACCTCAGAAGTTAAGCTGCTATGTGCTTGGGCTACAGGTAAGTTACTTTGAATTATCTTGATCCCACTTCGAATAACTCGCATTTAATGGTATATCCATATATTTACTATGATGTCAATGGTATATTTAATGGTATATTTATCTGAATTATTGTCAGCAAAATTTTAGTGTATATTGAAAAAAGTATAACATTCACCAATGTGGGGGAGGACAAAAATCATCTTCATAATTAGGTTTACTCTGTTTTTCTCTAAGTTGAACTGAGTTTGATTTAAACTGATTTTGAAGTAGATGTCCAAATAGTTTGTTATAAAGAACTGAAGCAAAAATGAAATATGAGGTAGCCTATGACATTTTTATTAATCCATATTCTATATCTCTAGAACAGCTAGGGAAACCTTCTTTTTTATTTGCTTTAGATGTATTTTGCATAGAATACATTTGAATTTAACTATCACACACAATGATACAATATATGAACCAAGAAAAGTAAATGACCTGGCCTCGGTACTTGTGTGCTCGAAGGAAATCATATTAGAGATCATATTAGAGATCATTAAAAAGCACACATTGAAGAAGCTACAGAAGCAATTCCGAACCTGTTTTCCTTCCAGATTTGAAAACCAAGCTATGCCCAGATGGAGAGAGAAAATTCTCGCATCTATTGTGCACTCAAGATTCGGAACACATAACAAAACTTTATTTTCAAAGAGAATATTCTAATCTCCTTCCACATAAAGACCCAACAAACTTAGAAATCTATCTTGATTCTTCATTCAATTTAGAGACAAGTTAAATTACCAGACAGTGAAGACCATTGAAGATTATTTCCTCCACTCTGAAGATCTCCATCTAATATATGGGTTGATTTTGTCCTAAATTTGGCTGCACCTATCCACTTGAAACTTTACTGAATGTCATCATCGGCTACAACAGAATCACTCCAGGGAGTATCTGGTCTAGAGATTAAATTTCCATCAAATCTATCATTGCATATGGTAGGTTTCAGTATCGATGCTGACTGACTAGTCCTCTTTGTCCTGACAGAGTCGTTTGTTCCATTCCCCATTTTAATGAAATCATTTACTTTTGATGATATTGTAGAAGAATATTTTCTAATATTATTGACTTCTCTGACATTTGCATCCATTTCTGGCCCTGCACTATTTCTTGGGACAATGAATGGAATTACATCAGCCCTACATAACGCCCGAGTACTTGTGGTAGGCTGTAGTTTGGTTGAAGTACTTTTCCTTGAGGACATGACATATGATGCTGGTGCAGAACTTTCAAAAACACATTTTAAGGCAAAACCTGATCCGGCTCTTTGAAGTGTGCCTGGGGTACTTCCAAAGGCTACACAGATATGAGTTGTAAGAACAAGGAAAATCAAATGAAGTAAAACAAGAAAAGTCTCGTATTTATATTCAAGTATTTTTCTAAATGTAATTAGAAGGAAATAACAAAAACTAAAATTGCATTTTAGAATCCAAAATGCAAGTTCACATATAATACTTCAGAATTATAAGCCTATAATATAAACAAAATATATTAATATTCAATGCAAAATTTTCAAATATAGAGGAAGAGAGCAATAGAATTGCTAAATGCAAAGCAAGTAAAAAATCTACCCGCTATTGATGAAGTCAGCGTCGCTTCCCTCAATCCTGATTCCAAACCATGTGATGAAGAGGGCCTTGCCACATTACCATTCTTTCCACTAGCATCCATTGATTTCTTAACACCCAAATGTCCATTAGAATTCAATTTTTCTACTGCAAGCTTATTTGATCTAGGCACAGTTCTAGAAGCATATGGCCCTACCTGCTGCAAAAGTGAAAGATATTTCATTGTCAATACAATGATCATTCACTAGCATGCCATAAAACAATCAAGGAAAGCACAGAAGCATGCACCTTATCAATACACTAATTTGAAAAATAATAGTAGGTGATCATACCAACAGGTCAACAACCCAAATACCAACACAACTTTGATTGTATGAGCAAGCAAGAAGTTTTCCTTCATGTATGTTGAGATTTGCTAGTTTTGAGCATCCAATATCTATTGTATCATGGCATATTAATGGCTCCCAAGAAAAAACCTGCATCCAACAATGGTTTGCAAAGAAGGTCTTGAAAACTTAATGAAAATTAAAACAAGAAATGGTTTTCATGCATAAATGAGGACTCTTTACTAGAAAAGAACTCACCTTCATGCTTTCATGCAATCCAGTCAGTAAAGTTCGTCCATCAGAACTAAATATAATTGAGTGCACTCATCCTATCTGAATATCAGTACACTAAGTCATTCACCTTAAAAAAACACCAAAAAACTACCTACAAATATCTAATTACAAGAAACTACTACACAAACAACTTTAATAATTTGCAATTTGATATAGATATTGGTTAGCAGAATGTATAAAAATAGCATTGTGACACAAAGGACCAGCTTATAGATTATTCAAATGTTGTTCACATCTTCTTATGAACATGAGTATCTATTATGAAAGATCCAAAAGAATTATAGAAAAATTTATGGCTTTCGCCAATTGCTGTATATAGAATCAGCCAAAAGTGATATCCAAGCTCAATGCATGCCAGGGACAAGACATAATGAATTTACAGTGACTTTGATGAAGATTGTTAATGAGCATTTTTACCTCTGGTCCATGTGATCCAATAAGCTCAAATGTCTCAAGGTCCCAAAATTTGATAGTCTTGTCTGCTGAGCCTGAACAAAATAATAAGTGGCGAGCTGCCAAAGTGAATACGTATAATAAAAACAAACAGATTAAGTTAAGAAGTCCAATTTCACTTGAGAAGCAGATATTACTTCATAAAGTTGCTAGATCCTACATGAAGGCATGGTTGCAGTGTGTTTTAAAGCAAAACAAAAAGGAGAAGTTGAACTTAACAAGTTCTTGACAAATAGGTTCTATCCACATAATAGAATCTAGATGAAGAAACATTGAGCCCCAAAAAGGTTAAGTTCTTGACACAAACAAGGAATTTACCAACACACAATCAAGAAAGAAACAGAAATGGAACTGTAACCTTCAACACTGAAATACAGATTATGGAAGAAAGAAATTGAACATTTGCTACCATAAGTTGAAATAAATCAGGATAAAAAGTCAATAGATAAAAAATACGCTTAGATATGATATCTAAAAATAGTAATTAATCAGCAGTAAAAATGGCATCTTGAGACTGAAAAATGTTGACAATACAAAACAGAAATGATTGTCCTTTGTCCTCTGTGTGAATCTTTCCCTCATCCTGAAAGACATTTATCCATCCATGATAAAGTGTCCATATGGTTAGCGACTTTATTTCAATCCTCTATAACACTCTGAATAAGGATAAAGCTCTAGTCTGAGTAGAACTGCAACTGCAACATTCTGAACCATCCTGAGCTGAAGGGATTCAATTTGCAATTTAAGCATATCCTAAATATCACTTGTCATTTGAAACATTATTTCAGGATTGAACCTGTCCACAAAATTCAAAATTGATCTAAGGTAGAGGGGATAACTTCCATGTATTTATAAAGATAGTTGGGAAGTTTCCAAATATATTAGCTAGCTACAAGTGTTAAGGTTAGCTACAATGAGATCTTTGGCATGCTCTAGGTGCTATCAGTTGATTGTTAGCAAACAATGCAATAATATTTGACATCCTTAACCCAAACTATTGCTAAGACATGTTATAGCCTATGAGTCTCTCACCATCCAAGCTGAATCATTCAAATTCATGGAAACATGAATTGAGAAAAACGGCAAATGCCATGTCCCATTCCCACACAATTGCACATTGTTTCCTAGGATTAAACATGTGGCTTAGAAATTTCTAGTGCTTTTAAATTTTCCTTCCATTCAATAAAGATCCAAAATTAGAAATTGCTAAAATCAGCAGAAAGTGAACAAATGATATGAATATGTGCAAAGTTAAACAACTCGTGGCAGGGAGATTTCTAGATGTGGCAGATTCCATAGATTGATGCTAGTTCTACTTCTCACACATGTAGATTCTGACATCTCAATTCAGTTACTGCTTTTGAAACTATAGGTGCCTAGGAGATGTGACTTTTCCTGTTTTATTTAGATGTGCCTGAGAAGTTCACATGGCCTATTATATGAATGAATGAAGAGTAAAATAGAGTATGATTAACTGAAGTCTGAAATTTGAATCCATATAAATACAATGTGTTCCTATAGGCTATAACTACAGGGGGCAATTTTTGTCAATCTAGATTTAGACAAGTTGGGACTCAGAATAATATAGATTAACTACTCCACAGAATTACATTACATGCCTATCATTTTCAGACTATTCATATTACATAGCATGATATATCGACAACCTATATCTATAAGAAAGGTAAAATTCCCTGAAAATTGCATTAGGTATTGAGCCAGCTCCTTTGTTGGATGTGAAATTAGAGCAGCCTCCTTCAAAAACAGCCATGAATTCATAAATAAATTATCATAAAAAAAATTTCAAATGACATAAATTGAGGCATTAAAATAAACAAGAACAAAATCTGCTAAAAGCAACATACATGTATTGGCTGCCAGCCACCTTGTGGAATCAGACAAAAATAAAGAGGGTTCCGAAGATCAGCAGAATAAACCTTAATTGTTTCTCCAGATTTGACCACCCCCTATAGCGAACAGATAATTCACCCCCAGAAATCTTTTCAAGAATAGAAAACTCAGATGATACCGGAAGAAAGCTAATTAAAGTTAATGGAGCAGTAAGTACGAGTTTCCAGTCCCTTATGGGGTCCAAATGAACATCCTTTCCAATTTCAGTAGCCTCTACACTCATACAAAACCATAAACCATTCCTATGAGTTGTTGCATTAGCCTCTTGTGCAGGGGTGTACACAAGTTCCTTAGTTTCCATGAGCAAAGAAACATATATATAGGGCATACTCACATGCTTTGGAGCACTGTCATGTCTTCCTCTATAATTCAATACATGGCTCCAAAGATATTCATCCACACCATTTAAATTGCATGGTTTAAATTTCAAAATATAATTTGGACCAACACGACCCAAACATTCTACAGGTAAAGGAGTTACTTCTCCTGCGCTTAATATCCCTATAGAAAATGAGTGTCTTCCATCATTGGATATATGCTATCTTGTCCGTATCCATCGCCTTTTCCTGACAAAGGTCATGGGACCTTCAGGATTAAATGATGGTGGCCAGTTTAGATCCTGAAAATCAAATGCATATGCCCAACCTTCAGAAGAAGATGAGCTTGTGTTATCTATATGCCAATCACTAGCCCACTTCTAGCTAGGTGGCAATTGAATTTCTGGGAAGTCCTGTATCATCTAAGACAAAGTAAGCATATGCCAACAAAAACCCTGTGGCTAGATGAATACATCCTCAATTGCATGTCCAAACAGTGCTGGAATGAAGGTTTTTGGGGCAATCTGTAATACATAATCTGATTGTCAATAGAAACTTCACTTGAAATAAGATCCAATGCTCATCACTAGAATTTGAAAAGATAGCCTAGTTGTATGGTAGACATTTATTATTTTTATTACAGCTCAGATCCAATTTCATTTCATTAAAGACTTTTTGAACTTTAATGCCTAACAACAATCTACATTAACAAAGTAGAATACAAAGATCTGTACATACTACAAACAATATACTGATAATAAAATATGGCCCAGAGAAATTAACTATTTTCAATAAAAGAATTATGAAGGCAAGGTAAATTACTCTTGAGCTCAAATGATTAATGATCACAATACCAAAAAGAGAACTTAGAAGTTCGTATAGTACAGAACAAATTTCTCAAATGGACAAACCTGCGTAGCATTGAGGTCTATTATATCAAAAGTGGCTTTCTTCTGGATGACACGCCGCATGTACTGGACAGCTACTTTGACCTGATATCAAGAAACACTATGTTGGATCATAAATAAAGAATTGCATTCAAAATTTAAATGGTTCTATAGACCAGGAAATAAATTCTAGAATAGTCCTGAAAAGTGTAAGACGTTGTGTATTTACTTAAATTATAAATAGTTACTAAATTATTGTAAAATCTTGGTTTGGCTAAAGAAACTGAGTAATGCTCTCGTAATTATTCATGTATTGCAAGATACCTGGGCTCACCAGGACAATTTTGAAAAGCAAAATATTTCTGATAGTAGGCTGTGCTTCTTGGGAAATAGTACCTTGCATTTGAATTTTTANGGCTCACTAGGACAATTTTGAAAAGCAAAATATTTCTGATAGTAGGTTGTGCTTCTTGGGAAATAGTACCTTGCATTTGAATTTTTAGTATTTCGAATTTATCTAACAGAGGAAGTTCCATCAGAAGCTCCATTATGGATTGGCTTGCCTTTCCAAGTTTCCTGACAATGTGTGTGTGTGTGTGTGTGTGTGTGTCTATATATATATATGACAATGATATGAAGAAGATTAGGGATAAGATAGGCACTTCTTGCTAGCCTTAAAAGATACAAGGAGAATGGATTCAACATCCTGTGCTAGGATTTCTCAACTTGGAAAAAGCAATTACTAGAAGCTATTTCCCTGAACTTTTGAGACAACACTTCCCAAAACTAGACTCTGAGAAAGCATATTTCAAGCATAGTTATTGTCATGTATATTAGCAAATTGTGAAAGATTGTGACAAGGCACCTAAAAGAAACAACATGAAAAACAAGAGCTTTTTCAAAAGAGTTAATGATTTTGCATTAAAGGACCAAAATTTATCAATAGAGGTTGTTGGTTCAGGTAATCTCAACATGCTTAAACTCCCGGAAGAGATGGAAAAGGGGAAATGGGTGTTTGTCATTCAAGAGGAAGGAAATGTCAAGAAATGAAAGGAAAATCTTTCCTGAGATAGTGATTCTTCTATGTTTTCTTCCATTTTCTCTCTTTGGTCTCTGTTTTTCCACTTGTGCATTTATCAAATGGGGATAGGTATCCCTAGTGTACCCTTTTTCAAATGAACGAAACACCGTCGCACTTATTTTAATTCTACCCCTGAGCCAAGTCAACCTAGGCTTGGATCAATAACTAAACCAAATCCATCCTTTATTCACATTTAAGTTGGACAGCAACGCTATTAAAAGACACAAAAACCTATAGGTATCCCTAGTGTACCCTTTGTCAAAAGAAGGAAACACTACTGGACTTATGTTGGTTCTGACCCTGAGCCAAGTCATCATGGGCATGGATCAGTACCTCAAGCCAAAGCCATCCTTTACCCGCACTTACATTGGACATCAGTCCTATTAAAAGACACCAGCATCCTAGTATACCTTTCACATGTGGATGATAGTTGCTAATAGTGGAGATTCAGTTTTGCATTTGGAAACACCATAATTCTTTGATTTATGATGGGTCTCCCCACTTATATCTCAATTTTTATTTTAAAAAAATGTAGTTCGCTTATGTTTTGTTCAGATATGTGCATAGGCGAACAAAGTTGAACCGGACTGAACCATTTTTTTGAGCTTTTGGAGCAATGGAGATCTGCCTAGACTTCGAAATACCAACCAAAAACCCCCTTTACAGCCAATAGCCTAAAAGAAATTGTACAGATCTAACAGGGAGGATGATCTATTAAAATACACCAAAAACCTATAGGTATCCCTAGTGTACCCTTTGTCAAAAGAAGGAAACACTGTTGCAATTATGTTGGTTCTGCACCTAAGCCAAGTCATCTTGAGAATGGATCAATACCTCAGCCAAAACCATCCTTTACTCACACTTAAATTGGACAGCAGTCCTATTAAAAGACACCAGCATCCTAGTGTACCTTTCACACGTGCCTGACAACTGCTAATAGTGGAGATTCAGTTTTGCATTTGGAAACACCATAATTCTGTGATTTATGATGGGTCTTCCACTTAGATCTCAATTTTTATTTTAAAAAAATGCAATTCACTTCTATTTTGTTCAGATATGTTCATAGGCGAACAAAGTTGAACCAATCTACTGAACCATTTGATTGAGCCTTTTGGAGCGATGGGGATCTGCTCCAGGTACTACCAAATACCAACCAAAAAACTCCTTTACAGCCAACAGCCTAGAAGAAGCAGAGAATTGTACAGATCTAACATGGAGGATGATATGGGAGCAGGCAATACAATAATAATGAGCCCCCCAGGATGACCAAAATGGGTTCAGATCTACCAGCAGACAATCCACAATGGCAAGGCCAGAGCTAGAACAGAAAATAGCAGGGTGGCCCACATCTTCCAGATGAGGATAAAATCCAAGCAAAGAAGGTAGTTACGGTAAAAGCATTGTTGGAATCATTGCAGCAAGGTGGCGAATAGAACTCTACTAGTTGTAAAGAGACTTGGGCTCTCGTGGATCCTTTAAATGATTCTGTTTTTATTCCATGATTGATTTTTGCTATTGAAGGTTTACATTTGCATTAACTCACTTTAGTTCTGTACTTTGGGCTTGGCCCTGCTTTCGAATTTTGTTTTGTTGTGTAGTTACAGTTACTTATATGTATATGTAGCTCCAGCAAACTAGTGGTTCAGGATATTAACTACGAGGCTATCCCTTTGATTAATGCAGTGTGTGATTTTTCCTATATCTGCTAGAGTCAGGAATATTTTGATGTCGTGTGTGGGTAATTTCTTTTTTCGGTTAGTTTCCTCTTATCACAATACAACCACCAATGTGACTTGTTCCTTACCAATCCAGTCCATAGGTAGGATTAGCTTCCTCTTATCACAAAACAACCACCATCGGGAGGATTAGCTTTCTCTTATCACAAAACAACCACTATTGGGACCTGTTCTATATCAATCCAGTGTAACACTCAACTTTAAGACCTTTGGCTAGGTAGCCACGGGTAGGGGGGGTTCTATTCCACCAAATTCACTCAAGACTCGCAACTGATCCTGAAAACAAAGACAAGCACAAGAGAAAGCAATCCCAGTTGACGTATGTGGGTATTTTTTTCAGTTAACAGAAGCACAAGAAAAAAGATACGCTCAAGTTCATCTTCCATGTAAATGGCATTATGTATCCATTGGGATTGATTAGCCAATACAGGTTCATAGACTGTTCTGTGACAAAGGTTACCATTAATCAACCATAATCGATAACTGAAATTGGAACATCGCACTTTGATTCATTACCACCGAAAGTAGCCTCTGATACTTCCCCTTTATATATTGAACTTCTTTTGACTATAGATTACTACTGTAATTGCCTCCATCATTTACAGTCTCCCTTAAAATTTGAGGAAGATTAGAATAAGAAGATTGGGACCAGTGGCATATCAAGTAAAATGTAACCAACACAAAAAAGGACCAAAGGAAAGAAATAAAAACAAACCCCAAAAAAAGGGAAAAGAGAGGAATAAGTGTTAGTACCTCCACATAATATCCAGTGCCTATGTCAATGAGGATTTTGTGAGCATCATCTAGAGTCCCAGGAACATACAATGATGCTGTCAGAGGGACCAACATCTATTTTCCTGCAACAAAAAGGAGTTACCGAACTTCAATATTTAAATATCAGAAATAAATTGTATATATAATCCTCATTCAGCATTCGAGAAAGTGGGAACCCTTTGAATTCCTCGAGTAGAAGTGGCAGTAAAGCATTGGATCAAAAATGGGTGTAAGGGGATATCTTAAATAGTAATAAATGCACAAATAAAAAAATGCTCAGGATATGTAGCAGAAACCAGCAGGGTGTACGGATAGATTGTGGAGAGCCTTGGAATCCATTTCATAACGAACAGCAGCAGTCCTGATCCGGTTGAGGGAGTCTTGAAGAACACCAACTTCTCCATCCACCTGTTCCTTCACTTGCTTCACCTGCTCCACCATCAACTTATTCAATTCCTCTTTGATCGCTCATCTTCCCTGATCTAAAGAAGCCATGCCTCCTGCATGCCTCCAAATGCCTGATTGCTTTTGCCTTTAATTTTACTGAAAGAAAGACCGCTTTGCTTGCAACCTTTGGGGTTGTCCTATGCAAAACTGAACTAATTTTGTGTTTCCTTCTAAACTTAAAATCCAAAAATATAAAGTACGATGTAATAGCTACCCATTCTCACATCTCTATGTATATCATATATATAGAGAGATAAAACCTAGTACCGACCCAATCTCATATCTCTATATATATCATATATCGAGAGATTTATCTTAATTCGAAAGGGATTAACTAGAACAAATATTTGAGGTATAAGGTGGATGTAGGTTGTATCTGGGTTGGGTGGTTGTTTGTTGTAAGGAGGTTACCGGGTTAAGATCCTTGTAAATGTTAGTGTAGAGTATACTTTACCTTATGTTTATTTTATATTTTTAAATATATATTTTTATTTTTTAATTATTTTTATAAATATAGAGGTATATACGATGTTTTATATGGAGTTGAGGTGGTGGCTAAGCATCGGATATGCGACGACGCTTTCCATGTTAAATAGTTGACCAGTTAAAATTGTTAAACTACACTAATGTGTCGTGAATGAAAGTTTTATTTTTTTAACTTGTTTTGTTTTTTAAATTTTGTTTTATTATTATTATTATTATAATAAATATATAAGTTAATTTTTTTCTTATATATATTATTAGTATATAGTAAAAAAAATACTTAGTAACATTTTCTTTTTAAGTTTATAATACAAATAGTTTAATAATTAATATTATTTATATATAAAATATTTAAAAAAAAATGTATATAGGTATATTTGTATAGTTATTATCAAATATATAAGCCATAGCTCACCGTTAGGACATTGCCATAGATAATTTGCTGTCAACAATGGAGTTGTGACACATGAGGAGGTTTACAAATTACTAGGTTCTAGGGGTCTTTGAATCCATGTGCACTCTTAGAATTTAGTAAAATGTAGAAATTCATTGTCAAATTTGTAATTTTCCATTGCCGAAGATCCACAGTTAAAAATGACCAAATAAATGACCAATTGTTATGTGGTCATTTTTAGTCTAGATATCCCGTGACCAAATTCGGTCATTTATCTTGGTCTTTTTTAGTTTAGTTTTATCTTGTGACCAAAAGCGGTCATTTATCTTGGTCGTTTTTAGTTATCCCAATTAAATTTATCAATTTTTGTCATTTATCCCTTGAAATAAATTGTGGTGACCAAAATTTTTGGTCTCTTGGTCACTAATCTCTCATTTTGCACTAGTGTATGTTGTTTATGTTCAGGGTTGTATATTTCATAAGTGTTCCTATATTGACTAGGTTTTTATCTTAGTAATATGTTTATACCTTGTTCTTTGTATTTAATACTCTGCTGACATATTCCATTTGTCAGCAGAGGCTTTCCCTAAATTTTACAGGAACTAGTTCAGTAGTAATTAATTAAAATATTAATTATGGTAACTAATACAAGTATATATTATAAACTAGATCTACTAAGGACATATTTCATATAATAAACAAGCTAAACTAATTATCAAAGGCCTTCCAAGGTCTTCTCCACATAATCATTTAAAATGAAAATAATTTACATAACAGGAACACACAATCAGAGGGATATCGCGACCATCCATGTGGTCCTTATGAAGACTTTGTCATAAAACCTATAGTCTTAAAATCTATAATAAAATACCATAAATCACATGCATGATATCTTTAAAGGTCCCATAGAATATGCATCATAAACATCCACCTATAATTTTACCAAATAAACAATTCATATAACTCTGTATTAATAAACCGAGGTCATGGTATCGACCCTTATGGGTTACAAATATAATTCACAAGAAAATTTAAATTCCACATTAAAAAAATCTCTATAGTTCTTATTTAAGCAAGGAATCATTCCTCTTAATAAGAAAACTCCATCTTAAGACAACACAGGTCACGACATCGAATCCCATGGATGTCTGTGACCTAAGGCCAACAAAATAATAATCATATAGTCATGCTACAATAACCAAAACGATATCATGGGGTTTCCATAACATTGTCTGTTACAACCATATCTTTTTAATTAAGCAATTACATATTAAAATTTCCAACTAAGCTATCTCAATCATTGGGAGAGGCACATGCCATTCATGGAATGGTTTGCACCCATGCTAAACCATTACAAAACCAATTTACAACCCTCTGTATAGTTCATAGTTTCCATTAACGTTAACGCAAAGCTTACGGTGGAAAGGCAATGGGCTACGGCACCATTGCAACAATGGTGCAGCCAATGGAATAATGCCCCAAGCTCTAGAATATTTCCCAAACATAAATTACAAACAATATAATGGATTGTTGTGCATACTTCCAAAACCCAACTGTTACCATTATACACAGAGTAAATTCTCCATGATTAAAGCCACGATCGAAGCCAGTAAATAAACCTTTTAAACGCAACATTAAAATAACTACATAGTCCCAACTTTTACACAGTATAATCTATTAAAAAATCTTGAATGAAAATCATATGCATCTTATACCAAAGACACATTAAAGTCTTCACATAAAAACCAACGAACAATATATTTACATAGTAAGGCGTGAATCCTCTTTTACAACAATCAACTTATTATTAATGTTATATGGAAAGCTGTGAGCTATGGCACCATTATAAGTAATGGTGCAGCCACGACTCAAAATTCGAAAACCTCCCAAAGAGAGTCAAAACCCAGAGAAAGCTACATTAAAAAGCCCGAAGGAAAAGTCGACAAGTGACATCTAAAAACCCAAACCTATAAATAATCCCAACTCATAAATGACCAAAATGAGAGGAGGCAAGTAAGATCTTGCTAGAAGGCTTACCATGGCCATGAAGTAGAAACCCCAAATCGAAAGTGTGGCTCTATGCAATCCCTACAGTGCCTTCATTTTCAACTAAAATCAAATCAACGATGGCATGCGAAGAATGACCATGCCATGGATAAAACAATGAAACAATGTGCTTACACAGAGTCTGGTAGTGAGCTTACCTGCAAATCAATGGCGGACACCTCCCATCTCCAACTGCGCAAAAGCCACATGAAACGCCAATGCCAAAACCACATATTGTGCAAACAGTGAATGCGCATACCCTTTACCAAGCATTTTCACAAACCTCGATGGCATTAATGGCACCAGATAGTGGCCATTAATGCATTCATGAACCCTCACCATAGTTTATGGATCGTCCTCCTAATACATTCAACCAACTCTTAAGTTAAACCCTGTTATATAGTGGTGCACACTATATCCAATAGTTTCACCACCTTCTAATGCCAGCACATACATATTACCAATGACATGGTATTTATACCATAGTCTCTCAATCTTAAAGTATGGAGTAAACTTTCTACCCGACCATTTTCACCGATCGAACGACCTGGCTCGTGTGAGCTGTCACATCAGGCATTGTTGGTCGTCCAATCGATGCAAATGGTCAGGTAGAATGTTTACTCCTTAAATTATGCGCATACCCTAACACTATTATATACTGTTTACAATGTTATCCCCTTAGCATCAAAGTTTTATATTATTCCATGCTCGTTGCTAGTTCATATAGGTAGCGTTTGTGCATAAGTCTTAGGATCTAGGTTTTGTATCATTTAGGAATTATGGAAAATGTAGTATGCCATGATGCCCTTGCTAGGAACAACAAGCTTAAGTTTCAAAACTCGTAACCAAGGAAGACTTGCAAAATAGAAACAAGAGAAGTGTGATTAAGTAACCAAGAGATAGATAATTAGCAATGGTAAGGATAGTAAGTTAATTCGCAGCAACTAGTTAATTAGCTAAGAAAGATAATTAAAAAACATAGGGGTTACCTATGTCGTAAAATGGAACAGTAATAAAAGTGCAAGGTGGAACTCGCAGTATAACTAGGAAGTGAATTGCTTAAAGTAGCCAAATAATCCTGATGTCGCCAAAGTAACCTGTAAGTCAATAAATAAGGTTCCTTAGTTTGAAGGAACTAAGTAAGCTTGCATAACAAATAATGACTTTACCTCTCAGATCGTCATGGGAGAACGAGTCTTTCCACTCTATGACTTTGTTCCCATAAAAAAAGTTAAGTTATTTTTATCAATTAAACAAAGTACACAGTTGCAGGAGTAAAAGAATGATCTATACAATTCGTTAAATCATTGACAATAATAACTAAGATGTATCAATAGTTTAAATAACAGAATTAAGACATAAGAAGTAAATGAACTAATAATCACTAAATGGATAAGAGATTAACAACACAATATGGGAATTTTTGATAGAGATTGAAAGTATAAGTAGCACATGTAATTCCGCATGAGTAATAATGATTCCCTTTGGGTAGTTTTCACTAGCCTATAATTTTATTTTATTTTTTCAATTTTTGGGGACATTACAAGTGGTATCAGAGCCTTGTTTTATTATTGAGAGACTTATGGGCACACCAGGAATTCACGCAGAGAAAATAAAGTATGATAAGTAATTTTTGTTACTAACATAAATTTTTGCTGCTATTAAAAAATTTTGTGTTTCAAGTAAAATTTTACAGCACTGTTTAGTTTATGAATACTGGGGAAAAAAACAATTGGCAAGAAGAAATGACCACCCCCACTTGGGGAGTGAACTTGGTGGTTGAGCTAAAATCTGATGTGCTGAAAACTTTGCACATTCTTCAAGCTAAGCTGAAAAGTTTCAGAGAAGAAAATCTAAATGAAAGAAAGGAACAACAAGCTATAAATGAAGCATTATTACTTAACATTCCGGGAGGGATCCCGCAAGGTAAACCTACCTAGTTCACCAGCAGATCCAAAAGAGAACCATACAATCAATAGGCCAGCAGCCCAAGAGAAACAGAAAAAGAAGGTACACCTAAAGCAACTAAAGGAGATCATCATAGTCCTGCTAGTGATGACTCACTTTCTCCATAGAGAAAGAGGCAAAGAAATGATGATAGTCTTTAGGGGGTGTTTCGAAAAATAAGAGCCCTGACCTATGAAGGTGAAGTACATAGGGGAGAAAAGGATGAAGAATGATTGTTGGGAATGAGTAAGTGTTTCTAGGTTCATAACTATTCAAGTGTTATGTAGGCTAGGCTTGCCATCTACAACATGAATGGTAAGGCAGCATGATGGTGTCGATATTTAAAGCACACCAAGAAAGATGAGCTACGAGAAATAAGATGGGAAAAATTTTGAAAGATTTTCCAAGAAAAATACATGTCAAAAAGGTTCTTTGACCGAAAGGTAAAAGTGTCCCATGAACTTTGCATGGGGTCCATGAATATGGACGCATTTATAAACAAATTTCTAGGTTTGGTGCATTACGTAACGTATATCAAAGAAGAGAAAGTGAAGATCCAGTAGTTCCTAGGATGTCTTTCTTCTAGTTTTCTGGACAGGTTGAATTCAACATGCCAAAGACTCTGGATACTACATTACACAACGCCCGGCTCTTCTATGAGCATGGGAAATTACGGGAAGAAAACCAGAACCGAAACAGAGAAAAGTTTAGAAACTTTTCTGATAACTGCAAGCCTGCTTCTAACCCGCAGCCTTATAGAAAGAAAAATAACAACTTTCAAGAGAACAAGAACTTCAAAAGAACTTGTACAAAGCCTTATGTACCAGTTCCTAATGGTAATAAGCAAGTGGAGAGTGGATCCAATGCTACCCCTTTAGAGAACAAGTACTGGAAGTGCAGTGGGCCACATTATGCCTAAGAATGTAAGAACAAGAACAATGGAGTCTTGCATAACCTGCAAGAAGAACCTATCGTTGAGGATATAGTGGGAATCCTATGAATCTATGCAGCATTAGATGGCCGACAGGAGGACCATAAACCTTCAATGGTCGAGATGGAATGTAAGATCTTGAACACCTGTGTTTCAATACTTATTTATATTGGTGCTTGCTTGAGCTATGTTGCACCTAAGATTGTTGGTTTATGGAAGTTAGGCAAAGTAAAGTGTGTTAAACCTTTGCTGGTACAGTTAGCCATTGGTATGAAATGAAAGGTTTCAAAAATTGTTAAAGAATGTGAAGTAAACCTGAATGGTATCCTTACTAAGGTAAACCTAAACATCCTACCTTTAGGATCGTACAATACTCTTTTCGGCATGGACTGGTTGGAACAGCACCATGTCATGCTCGATTGTCTACGCAAGTCTATCTTGTGTACTAATAGATAAGGGAACCAACTGAAGGTTCAAGGCATTCCAAAGAAAGTTTATATAAGACAAATATATGCCTTACATGCAAAGAAGTGTGTTAGGAAGGGTTCCAAGTTATTTGCGGTGAACATCCGAGATGTAGGGTATGATAGAGAACAACGCATAGAAGACTTCCCCATTATTGAAGAATTCAAGGATGTGTTTCCCGAGGAAATCCCTAGATTACCTTCAAAACGAGACCTAGAATTTTCCATTGAACTGACCCCAGGATTAGTTCTGGCCTCCAAAGCCCCTTACCGCATGAGTGCACCAGAATTGGTGGAACTCAAACTGCAGTTGCAGGAGTTAATAGAGAAAGGGTATATCCGACCGAGTGTGTCTCCTTGGGGAGCACTGATTTTGTTTGTAGAGAAGAAGGATGGCACAATGTGAATGTGCATTGACTACTATTAGTTGAACAAAACGACCATAAATAACTGTTACCTACTCCCTAGGATCGATGATTTGTTTGATTAGGTGGGAGAAGCCAAAATATTTCCAAAGATTTACCTACTATCTGAATACCATTAGGTATCGATCTAAGACGAAGATATTCCCAAGACCTCCTTTCATATGAGTTATGGGATCTATGAGTTTGTAGTGATGCCATTTAGGTTGACCAATGCACCCACAAAATTTATGTAT
Source organism: Pseudotsuga menziesii (assembly GCA_001517045.1). Classification (NCBI taxonomy): domain Eukaryota; kingdom Viridiplantae; phylum Streptophyta; class Pinopsida; order Pinales; family Pinaceae; genus Pseudotsuga; species Pseudotsuga menziesii. The sequence continues at coordinate 22,361 of LPNX010246467.1, forward strand.
ATGATGACCAACATATTCAATAAATATCTAGATAAGTTTGTATAGTATTTATTGATGGCATTCTGGTTTATTCCAAGAATAAAGAGGAACACGAAGAACACATTTGCATAGTACTTCAAGTGTTGAGAGAACATCATCTCTACGATAAGTTTAGTAAATGTGATTTTTACAAACCACAAATACGGTACCTAGGTCACATCATATCCAAGGAAGGAATATCTATGGACCTGGAAAAGAATCAAGCCATAAAGGATTGGCCTACTCTGACTAGTGTCATTGACATTAGGTCATTTTTGGGTTTATCCCGCTATTATCGAAAGTTCATTGAGAACTTCTTGAGAATCGCTTTCCCCATGATGACTTTGCAAAAGAAAGCGAACAAGTTCTTATGGACTAACAAGTGTGAATAAAGTTTTCAAAAACTTAAGTAGCTTTTGATGACTGCACCAGTGTTGTGGATTGAGGATCCTAATGGGGATTTGATTGTATGCACGAATGCAAGCAAGGAAGGAATTGGTTGATTCCTCTTGCAAAACAATCATGCGATCTATTATGAATGGTGGAAATTAAAATAGCATGAGTAGAATTATCCCATGCATGATCTTGAGCTAGCAGCCATTATACATGCTCTGAAGATGTGGAGGAACTACCTCATGGGAAGGAATTTCCTTCTAAAGACTAAAAATTTGAGTCTAAAGTATTTATTCAATCAACTCGATCTGAATGCGAGGCAAGCGAGATGGTTGGATTTCCTAAGTAAGTATCACTTTGAACTAAATCATACTAAGGGAAAAGAGAACAAAGTATCCGATGCTTTGAGTCGATGAACTCATATGATATATGAGGTGACCCTAAGTCAAACTGATGTAGATTTGCATAAGAAGATTAGAAAGGCCAACATGGTTGACCCGTTCTATGTGGAAATCGTCAAGAAGTTCCAAGAGGACTGGTTGTTTCAACAACAGAAGGAATACAAAGTGGATGACTCTAGACTACTATGGTCTAAGGATAGATTGTATGTTCCAGATGGAGGGGACATTCGGTCTAGCATCCTCACAGAATTTCATAGAGAACCCTACTCAGTGCACCTGGGATATCAAAAGATGATATCTACTGTCAAGAGACACTTTTATGGCCTAAGATAAAGGCCTAGATTGCGATGTTTCTTGCGAAATGTCAGGAATTCTAGATAGTTAAATCTAAGCACCAACATCCTTCAGGATTACTACAGCCATTGCCCATTCCAGAATGGAAGTGGGAGGTTATCAGTATGGATTTTATTACTGGCTTATTGAAAATCAAGAAGCAAAATGATTCCATCTTCTTAGTCATTAACAAGGTACCAAAGGAATCACACTTCAACCCCATAAAATCCACCTACACGGCCATGAACATTGCCGATATATTCCTAAAAGAGATATTTAGATTGCATGGGATACCCAAAGCAATTATCTCAGATCAAGATGTTAAGTTTGGAAGGAACGTTTGGAGATATTTATTCTCCGAATTAGAGATGCAGCTGAACTTTACCACTGCTTATCACCTGCAGACGGACAAGAAGACTAAAAGAGTAAACCAAATTGTTGAATACATGCTTCGAATGTATGTCATGAACAACCCCACCAAGTGGGAGGATTATCTGCACCTTGCAGAGTTTGTATATAACAACGAGTATCGGGATTCTGCCAAGATGAGTCCTTTCGAGGTACTCTATGGATGAAAGTGAAGGACCCCAGTTACTTGGTAAAATCTAGTGGATCAGCTCGTGTTAGGGCCTGATCTATTATTGGACTTGGAACAATTAGTTACGAAGGTCCATGGAAACCTTAAAGAGGCACAAGACCATCAGAAAAGTTATGTGGATAAGAAAAAAAAAGATAAAGACTATCAAGTAGGTGAGCATGTCTACTTGAAAGTGAAAGAAAAACAAATCTCGTTGAGCTTAGGTAGGTGTGGTAAGTTAGCACCTAGATTTTGTGGACCTTTTGAAATCCTGGCCAAGAAAGGACCAGTGGATTATGAACTAGCCTTATCTATGCATGTAAGAGTTCATAATGTTTTCCATGCATCTTTATTAAAGATATATTTTTATGACACTAAGCATGTCATTGATTAGTCATTATTAGAGGTGGAACATGAGGGGGAATTCACTCTTGATGCTTTGCATATATTGGGAAAGAGAGAAGTAGAGCTTTAGAAGCGCACTGTAGTCTAATTGAAAGTGTACTGGAAGCACTTTGAGGTAGATGAGGCTACCTGGGAGAATTATGGCATGATGAGAGAGGATTACCCAGCCTTGTTTCATTATATCATTCAGAGTCTCTAGAACACCAACGACGGTGTTGTACTAAGCGAGGAGGGATGTAATATCCTAAATTTTTGACCTACCATTTATAGGCATGAGCCTATCGATCATGATGATTATATTGATGTTTAAGTTTTTTGGGTCAAATACCCCACTGCATATGAACATGATGATTTTCTTTGTATATTGGGTGTAATCCAATTGTTGATGATATATGTATATATATGTTGGTTTTGTTGGGAGTTGAACCTGAAGCACATGACCGATGAGATTTTTTGTGTTGAGCAAGAGGCTCTGAAGCACATGAGTACTTACATTTCTGTTGAGCATAAAGCTCTGGAACACACAAAAATACAATTGAAAATGTTGAACATAAGCTCTGGAGCATTCCATGTTGATGCTAAGCATAATCTATGGAGCATCAGATCCTTGGACGTTGTATCCTTAGGTGTATCATACAAGTACATCTTAGCGTTTAATGTTGATAAAGAGCTATGGAACTGCACTATGTTTGTAACTCCCTGTTATAAGCATTGAGTATGGGCTCTGGTAAGCACTAGGGGTTATTGAAAAGATTAAAATCACCTCCAAGTGAAAATCACTCAAGAATAATATTGATCTCATCATGTGGAAATTGAACCCAGGTGTTAGAACAATTACACTCACAAAAATTTCCAATTACACATGCAAATTACACACAAAGGAGACTGAATATGGAGAAGAACACTAATCTGTATCAAATAAGTGTACAATAGCCAACCCTGTGAAGTCATAGGCTTCCAAAATAAATAATTGCATGATATATTTGAATGCATAAGGATGCCATTCAAATTTGGTCAAAAGAAGGCTTACTAAATCTAAGCAAATCCCCCATAGGTGCATAAAGCAATATCCAAATCTCTCTAGAAGCTCAAGAATTGGAAAAATCAATTAGTCAAGCTAATAGATGATGGAAGGACAACTCATACATGCTTTTATTAGGAGAAAAGAGTGGAGGATGATGAGGACAAAAAACAAGTTAACTTCACCTAGTCAAACTTTCCCAATTGCCTTACAACTCAGAAAAAGTAGGCAATGAAGTAGAAAAAACAGACATGCACTAGGAAGGCCAAGAATATAGCAGTTCTGATTCCAATTGGTTTCCCAAGTGCTCCATGACTCAAATTTAGCAAGTTTGACCACTTTGGATGTGTGGAGGACAACTTGCATAAGGTGGAATATGGAAACTAGGCAAATAAGACAAAAATTGGATTAATTAATGTCTAAGGTAGCTAACTATGGGTCAATTATTATAAAACCCCCCATTAAGCCCAAATTATGAGTAAAATATCAGAAAATTATAGATCCTAGAAACAAGGCTTAGTCATCCTTTACATACTACATGTCCATTTAACAAAGGAAAGAGGCAAAGACCCAGTGGGAAAAATCCCCCCTTAAACATGGACAGCGAAACAAAATTTGGAAATATTGTCATCACTCAAGCTTCACAGCATGATCAAAAATCCCCAGCAGTGATTTGAGATTGTTGAATCTCTTCTCACAAAAAAAATTGGTGAAGATATCTGCTAGTTGTTTTGAAGATGAACAAAAGAGTAGATGAATGGTGCCATTATGCACAAGCTGTCCGATGTAGTGCATATGGATCTCAATGTGTTTGGTTCTATGTATCTAAATTGGATCATTACAAATTTGAATGGTACTCTGATTATCACAATAGATAGTAGTTGAGTATTTTGATTCGAAGCCACACTCACCAAGTAACCCTTGCAACCATAAACATTGAGTTGTTGCATTTACAACTCCTCTGTACTATGCTTCTGTAGATGAGAGTGCAATGGCACTTTGTTTCTTGCTTGACTAGATGATTGGTCCTTCAGCAAGCATGAACACATATCTTGATGTTGACTTTCAATCTATGTTGTCACCTGCCAAATCACTGTCAGTAAACCCAATCAAATCAAGATCAGATTTTGCTTTGTAGAATATCCCATGAGTCCTTGTTCCCTAAACAAAGTTAAGGATCCTTTTGGTTGCTGTCCAATGGATCTCATGAGGCTGATCCATGTATCTTGAAGCCACACTTACTACATAAGAAATATCAGGTCGAGTATGTGTCATATACAACAAACGTCCAATCAATTGCCTATACATTGTATTGTTTACCATAGGTGAAGAATCAGCTTCTTCAAGCTTAACTCCTGAAAGGAAGAGAGTTTTGCTTGGCCTGCAATCCTTCATGTTCAATTTTTTCAACAAATCCAAGGCATACTTGGATTGATGTACTGTCAAAACCCCAAATCTTCCGAAATTTTTTTTTTTTTTTAAATGCATATAATTTTCATAAATGCAGTAAACTAATTATTTAATTAGTTATATGTTACTAAATTCATTATCTGAATTATCTATTGGTTATGTTTAAAGATAGAACAGTTCTTTTCATCTTACTGACTTGTTTTCTCTTTGTGACCACAAGGTGGGACTGTCATGAATTTTTGAGCTTACTTAGCTTTCGAGCTAATGCAGAAAGTTTTCTTGTTCTTACAGACTACAGGTAAGAAGTTCGGGTGCTTCTTATCATTAATTCTAAAGCAGTTAGATATAAATTCGTTGCACAAAATAACTCAGTAAAGAATATAAATGCTAAACAAATTCCAAAGCTTATTGAGGTAAACTCATTAAACTATCTTTCTTTCTAATAGCTGTAAAATTATAGTTCCTAAATATTACTGAACTATCTGATATCTATTATAGTCGTCAAGTGTCAAAATGCCTTAACTAAATCTTTGCAAACAACATAAGAATGGAAAAGTTATGAGATCGATGGTTTACTTCCAAATGTGCACAATTACATTCACATCGTAATGTATATTAATAAGGGGTTTACGTATTACTGTTTCTATTTTCAACTTTGAAGTTTAAAGGCGTTTACATCTTTATTTCAAGCTGCTTTTTGAAAAAGATATACTAATGTTGATGCATAGAGTTTTATTTACACATCAACTATTTCAAAGCATAACTAGAGCCTACCTTTAGTAAGATAGATATCTTACTGAAAACAGGTTTTATCCCAACCCTTTCATATCCATAAAAGGGGCATGTCCGTAAGGAACTATAATTCTTAAAAGAATGCATGACATAATAGTTATATGGCCTAGCTATTTTATTTTGGTGAATTATTTTTTTTTTATAAGAGATTTGTGGCTTAACCTTGCCATGTTATAATTTATGGTTAAGGACATTTACCTTAAGCAAAACTTTCACCACAAAGATGTTACTACTCTTTTTGTATCTTTTTACCAACTTTACTATTTTAATAAATACAGATAAGGCCATTGAGGTTATTATAAATACTAGGATAATTGCCACAGTTTTACTTTATAAACGTCCTTTATAACAATCCATTGTATACTTTTACATTAATTTATAGATGTTTATTGGACTACTATTTCATATTGCAAAAAGAAGGTGCAAGGTGTGAAAAAACAGAGGTCTATGAATAAACCATGTTCATGGTCAATTTATAGCTTAACTTTGTTTAAGGTTCTATAAGCTTTATGAAAGAAATGCCTCCTTTACATACATTCATAAACTAGGGTAATTATTGTTTACTTAGCATAGAGAGAAAGGTTATAATTATAACCATGCCATAATGATCATAGGTTTATTCTTGTTTTAAGTTAATGAATACCATAGTTTACAAAACATTGGCTGTAATTGTCCCTATGACCTTTATGATTGCAAAGTTAAAGGGTTTATTGTAATAATATCTTATGATCTTCCATGTAGCGTAAAAATGATGCGCTAACTTTGCAACATGGATAAAGCGTAACCTTTGAGGTATCAAATGATAGGGAAACATTTCCTTGGTGGAAGGTTCATCGAACTATACGATTCTACCCATAGCCCATAAATTATTTGCTGGGTAACGTGGCAATATCGTATCCATGCATTGCATAGTTAAGTGGGCAGCAGTCAAACCCTAGCTCTCCATTATTTCCATCACCTTCGGGATCCTGTCACTCTGCTATGATGTTCTTGAATGCACTGTCATTGCCTCTTGCTGTTGATAGCCTCCTTGTTGTTGTTCCTCCTCAAATGTTTGCCCGAATACCTAAAGAGGGATGTTGTTGTGAAACTATTTGGTGCTTTGTGTAGGTTAGTGATATTTCCCCAAGGTTTATTCAACGCGGCTCCCTTATATAGAACCTTTGACTGTTAAAACAAACTCCTCCCTCCGTGAGAGTTGTGGTCTTGTCCTTCTAGATTGCGCTTGGATGTTTGTTGTATTGTTAATCCTCTTCTCCCTTCCTGCAGAAGGTTTTCCTTCTCGTGTTGGTGGTTGTTTTACTGTAGATGGTGGTCATGCCTCAATAAAGAAAGATTAGGTAGGAATACTGTAAGTCCTTCCTCCACTTTGTTGTCTTGTTTTAAATATACGAATATTTATCCAGCATACAAGTTTTAACATTACTGTTTTCTTTGTTGGTTATAGGTCTCAGCCCGCCCTTCTACACGAATTTTGCTGCAAAGTTGGGTCAACAGTTGCAGGTTTACGGGTAAGCCTAGTTTAGCCATGGCACTTTCTCCCTGTGTGGTCCCTTTGGGAATTTTGAGGGTTGGTGCGTTGAGGCCTGCAACCCTTGCGGCTTCATTTTATCACATTATTTTGTTTGATACTTTTGGTAATTGATGAGGCCCCTGTTTTGTGCGATGGTGCTCCGGCTCCGACCGTGACTGCATATGTTAGTTTTTGTTTAATTACTGTGTAAGAAGTAAAATGAGACAGAAGGTAGTTATGCCATACTCTCAAATACTTGAAGAAGCTGAGGGATTTGGAAATTCTTCCGAATTTTTGTTTATCTTTGCTGTGTAAATCATGAGGCCATGAGCTAAAGTTGGAAAGGGGGTTTAAAATCCTCGATTTCTTACTTCTATTGTAATTTTGATATTACATGATTTTCACCCTAACTCCATAATATAGGTTGTTAATACAGTATTCTTTAAATATATTTTGATTTATAATACCGTACTGAAATTTGTTTGTTTACTTGTGTTATAATTATGTTATTTGAAGCTCAGCAGTAAGAAAATATTTACAACATCTTTGTAATTATCTTTGATTTATAATATACCTCTGTAAATTATGAGGTTATTAGTTAGGTTGTATAATATCTGGTTAAGCTTGATAGGTCGAGCATTCTGTCGCTATGTGAGATAATTCCGATGCATTATTGTACTTGATTTTTTCCTGTAATAATATTGCTAGGGTTTCCTGTACATTAGTTTTCGATTGATCTAATTTATTTAAAAGAATTGTAATGTTATTATATATTTGTTACCCTTCAGTATATAATAACTTATGTTTTGTTTATTGTTACTATAATGGAATAAAACATTACTTATCTACATCTAGATACCGTTCTTTTAATTATATGTTTATTAGATTGTTCTTTGTTTACTTATAAACCTAGAATAAAATAGTATTCTACTATTGTATTCTTATACTTACCGGGCTGAATAAATTATATAGGAATAATTTATATAAATACACTATGTATCCTATATTATCTGTTTATGTTATAAGGTTAATATTTATAAGAAAATAAAAGAATAAGAATTATGTTCAGCATTCACGGACATCTAAAAAAAATATAGTTTGGTAGTTATAGATTTTTGTTTATGCTTAGCTAGATAGAATATAAAATGAATGAAGATACTTACATCACAATCCATAAACAAATTCTGAAATCAAATAAGTCATCTATAAAAACAAATCAACATTCTAGCTAATCTTTCTTTCAATTTTGTTTATTATACAAGCAGTAGTTAAAACTAGAAAGAAGTAGACCGTAAAGCATATTTATTTAAATTAATCCTACTCTAGTTAACTATTATACTCTTCTCTTGAATTCAATTGATCAATGAGATTACTAAAAGTAACTACTGTATCAAAAATTATTTTATCTACTCATTCTTACTATTGTCAGTAAATAATATAGCTTCTTTCTCTGATTCTAATAGACTGACAGTTTCGGTACAGGTTATTACTACTCCTAAAACAAAGGATGTTTCTTCTGATAACAACACAAAGAAAATACTCGATAAATCCATTAACATTCTATTCTGCATTTTCATCATACTATCTTTATTTATAATTTTCACCCCTGTGCTGGTGTACAGTCTGGTCACTCCAGGTGAGGAAAAACATAGGTGGGGTTTTTGTTTTTCATCAAAATATTCTGTTACTAAACAATCTAAAAACAATTTCATTACTAAACCATCTAAATATTTACATCATAAGCGACAAACATGACATTCAATCATACACAGATATTCAAAACAAAGGTTATTAGATGGCAGAACTTGTTCTTGAGCTTGGATGACAACAGCAATGGGAGGTTGTTCCTCCCTACCAACTCCTAGAGAGCACTCAAACAATGACTTCTAGGGACCTCTGAGCTTGCTTTGGTCTCCCTGGATAGAACTAGGTGTAGCAATAATCAACTACCAATCTTCAAACTCAATACTAATCCTAAACTTATCAGAAAATCCCCCCAGCTAACAAGCTGTATTAGACCAAGTTATTGCAAATTATCTCTCAAAACACCTTCCTTAAATTTTTCCCTTTTCCCCAATGAATTCCTTGAAGTTCCTTCCTCCTGAATGATTCTTCTCCTGAAAAATATCTTAGCAGCCTTAGCTCTATTCATTGGGTACTTTTTAAAAGATTGCCTAGGTATTTTTGGGTTAGTTGTCATTTATTGAGCCACCTGCTCTGATCCCACTTTCTTGGGGGATCATGACCCCAAATGTAGGGAAGTTGCCACCTGCAACATAGGAACTATTTGAGGATGCTGTCACTTGTCTTTTTCCCTCCACCTACTTCCTTCCACCATTTTGACTAGTAACACTCTTATTAACAACGCTCCCATGCTGTTGTCTCCACATTTTTTTTATTTATAATAAAATATTCAGAATTACAATCCACTTCTTTTGACTTTGCTGAGTCATCAGTTTCTACTTAGCATTAAATTTAACATAATGTCTTAGGAAATTAAATTAAACAATTAACATTATTTTACAAAATTGGGGTATGTGACATACACACCCCCTTAAAATGTAACATCGTCCTTGATGTTACTTATTCTTCATCCTCTGCAGTCTCCTTGAATAGATTCAGGTATGCCTCCCGCATCTTACTTTCCAGTTCCCAAGTGGCCTCTTCCGGACAAAGGTGCTTCGATTGCACCTTCACCTGTCCAATGGTGCGGTTTCACAAAGTAATTTCCCTCCTCTCGTGGATATAGTCCGATTCCATCAGAATTTCTCCTTCTAGTTCCACCTGTACAACATTTCAATCAACCACAGGATTAGCATCATGAACATACTTTTTCAAAACAGAGATATGAAAAACATTATGTAATTTCAAGTTGGGTGGTAATGCTAGCTGGTATGCAACTTGACCTATTCTAGATAAAAGTTTGAATGGACTACAATAACGTGGTGCTAGCTTTGCACAACTCCCCAGTCTTAGAGAGATTTTCTTTGGTATTACATTTATAAACACATGTTCACCTACCTGGAACTCCTTGGGAGTTCTTTTCAAATCTGCTTGGCTCTTTCGCCGATCCTGTGCCACCTTCAAATTTTCCTACACTTGCTTCACAATCTCTTCCATTTATTTCAACAATTCTATTCCTAACACTAATCTATCTACTGGATTATTCCAAGAGATACGAGTGTTGCATTTACGTCCATACAAAATTTCAAAGGGACTAAACTTAGTTGATGACTAATAGTTATTATTATACGCAAACTCTGCTAAATGTAAGTAGTCTTCCCACTTACCTGGCTAATCTTTAACATACATCCTTAATAAATCCTCTAGCACCTGATTCACTCTTTCAGTCTGTCCATCTGTTTGAGGATGGACGGAGGTACTGAAATTCAATGTTGTATTTAATCCCTTAAAGAAGGACTTCCAAAAATTTCCTATGAATTTAGGATCCCTGTTTGAAATTATAACTTTCGGTACTCCATGTAATCGAAAAATATTCTTTAAGAATATATCAACTATATTGGCAGCCTTGTAAGTAGTTTTGACAGGAATGAAATGTGCTGATTTTCTTAACTTGTCTACCACCACCATAATAGAGTCATTTTGACTCTGATTTCGGGGCAGTCCAGTAATAAAATCTAAGCTAATCACTTCGCATTTCCAGATAGGAATGGGTAAAGGTTGTAGCAACCCAGCTGGATGTTGGTGTTCGGTTTTCACTTGTTGACAGTCTCAACATCAGCAATATATTCAGCTACCTCATATTTCATATTAGGCCAAAAATATTCTTTTCTTAGCATGGTTACAGTCTTTTGGTAACCTGGATGTCCTGAGTAAGGTGTTTAATGGACTTTGTCCAGAATTAAAAACTTAGCCTTAGGCACATTAGGCACATACAGTTTATCTTTAAATAATTAAAATCCATTTTCATTTAAAATATAGCCTTTTATTAATCTTTCTGTAGGTTTTTCCTTAGCTATAATTTGTAATTTCTGATATTTTTCATCTTGTTTTACCCCTTCTTTAAGCTGTTCATTTAAATCAAAAGCATAAGTGTTGATTGCTACTATAAAGTTCAGCTTTGCATTTCTGCTCAATGCTTCAGCCACCTTATTTTCCTTACCCTTTATCTGCTGGATTTCAAAATCGTATTCACTTAAGAAGGCTAACCACCTTGCTTGTCCTGCGTTTAAGTTAGGTTGATCTAAAAGATATTTTAGTCCTTTTTTATCAGTCATTCTAATAAATTTTCTGCCTATTAAATGATGTCACCACATTTTTAAGGCGTGTATAACAACCGCAAGTTCTAAGTCATAAGTTGCATAATTGTTTTTCTTAAATTTTTAACTTCCTAGACTCATAGGCAATGGCATGCCCGTCTTGAGTTAGAACACCGCCTAAACCATCATTACAAGCATTAGTGCATACTACGAAGTCCTTATTAGGATCTTCTATTCTTATAATAGGTGCACTTGTCAATAAAGTTTTTAGTTTTTTAAAACTTTCTTCATACTTTGAGTTCCAATCAAATTTATTTCCTTTCTTTTGCAAGGAAGTGATCGAATTCACTATTTTTGAAAAGCCTTCAATGAATCTACGGTAATAACTGGTAATTCCCATGAATGACCTAACATCGATCACATCTTTTCGAACCGGCCAATCTTCGATTGCCCGTATCCTTTTAGAATCAACTAAAATCCCTTCCTTAGTCACTACGTGACCTAAGTACTAGATTTGATCCTTAAAGAAGTCACACTTGCTAAACTTCACGAAGAGTTGTTGTTCTCGCAACTCTTGTAAGACTATCTTTAGGTTTTCTTTATGTTCTTCTTCCATTTTATAGTAAATTAAGATGTCGTCAATAAACACGACAACAAATTTATCTAAGAATTTATGCGTTATATTATTCATTAACCACATAAAGATAGATGGGGCGTTGGTAATCCCAAAAGGCATTACGACAAACTCGTAGTGTCCATACCTTGTTCTAAAGGAAGTCTTGAAGATATCTTCATCCTTAATTCTTACCTGATGATATCCTGACCTCAAATCTATCTTTGAGAACACCATGGCTCCATGCAGTTGATCAAACAGGTCATCTATGCAGGGAAATGGATATCTATTTTTAATAGTCATCTTGTTTAGCAGACAACAGTCTATGCATAATCGCATGGTTCCGTCTTTCTTTTTAACAAAGATGACTGGTGCTCCCCAAGGAGAAACACTTGGTCGAATGTGCTTCTTAACTATTAACTCTTTTAGTTACGACTTTAACTCATTAAGTTCTAAGATGTTCATTCGATAGGGAGCTTTTAAGCTAGGTACCGCACCTAGAACCAGCTCAATGATGAAATCCGGTTCCCTCCTTGGAGGTAATCTTGGAATTTATTTTTGGAATATGTCAGTAAATTCTTTTAGAACAATAATATCTTCTATTTTTAACTTATCTGTTTTAGATTTACTTGCCTCACACAGCATAAGCTTTACATCCTTTTCTAACAGCTCTTTTAAGTTGTAAAGCAGAAATCTGTCTGATTATAGTCTTTCTAGGAATACCCTTAACCTTTACTAGTTGTTCATCACTATTTAGACATGTGAAATTTTTATCGTAACAATTTAAAACTACCTTATGCTACTCTAACCAATCCATGCCAATCAGTTCATATCAGCCAAGTTGCAAAACATTAAGCTTAACTTTAGTTTTAAATTCATTCATAAGTAAAGCACATTCTTTAACAAAACAGGTTACTTTTCTTTTTTCCTCAGTGGCTAATTGAACTAACCAGGAATTATCAAACTTATCAATAGACAATTTACATTTCTCCACTATCTGAGGTGCAATGTAACTAAGACTAGCTCCTGGATCGATTAAAATGGTTACAGGGGTTTGATTAATCATACATTCCACTTCCATGATGGAAGTCTGATAGTCCGCTTGGCGATTCTCTAAAGCTGCATTTATTCTGGGCATAGTCCTCGCTAGTTCTCCAACGCTCATTTCTTCCTGCACAGTATGAATATTGCCCACTAATATTTTCCAGTTTGGGTAGACCAAGGCATAGTGCGGGCCATTAGACTCCCAGCACTTAACAGTATCCTTTCGTTCAAAACTCTTGGTAAAATTTCCATGGCTATTTGCAGCTTGCTTGCCCTTAAAATTATTTGAATTATTGGAAGTACCATTTCTATTTCCTTGTAAATTCTTATTGTTAGAATAATTTGTATTCTTATTATTCTTGAAATTCCTCTAGGGTACAAATTCCTTCTTCTTAAACTCAGGCTGATTGTTATTTTTCTTAGCCTTCTAGTTGGCTAAGCCTTCTTTCTTCCGGTTCTTCTCAAAACATAAATTAGCCTTCCTCATGGCTTCCTCCAGAGTCTTCAGGTTATCATACTCAATTATTTTCTTAATGTGATATGGTAGATAGCTGAGAAATCGCTACTCTTTAGTTTTCTCGTCTACTAGGTAAGGTACATACCTAAGCAATCTTAATACTTTACTGTTCAAATCCTTCATAGTCATTAAACCTAACTTCAATTCGTAAAATTCTTTAGCTCTTTCTTCATAATATTGTTCGGAAAAAAATTTCTTCTTGAAGTACGTTTTAAAGGTACTCCAATTAACTTCTTTTTCCCTGATACCCTTGACTCTCTTCAGATCTTGCCACCATATGTCTGCTTTTCTGGAGAGGTTATAGATTGCCATTCTTGCCTTCAGCTGATTTAAATAATTGTATATATGAAAATACGTCCTCATTCCGGATAACCAGGACTCTACTTCTTCCCCTTTTTCAGTCTCTCCATTAAAAGTTGGGGGCTTTATCTTTTTAAACTCCCCTGAAATTTCTTCATACAGTCTATATTTCTTCTTTCTATCATACAACTCAGCCTCACTACTGTTACTAGTAGTATCATAACTTTGTCGTTCACCGAATCCTTCAGATGATGAACTACTTTCAGTTTTTTCCAACTTCATCCTTTTAGATCTTCTTTGATGACTAACATCCTCAAATTCTACTCTTCTGCTCCTTCCTTCAGTTTGGAACTTTTCTATAAAATTTGGTTCAACTCTTCCTGAGCCTTCAAAATCCTCTCATTCTCCTTCTTGACTGATTCCATTTCAGTCTTCAAATCCTTTACAGTCTGCAACCACTCTGAGGAGTCGGCATTCACCTCTTCTAACATAGGTTCTCTAGGCAATTGTCTTGTTTCTGTATCTAGAGACTCCTCCTGAGCATACTCTCCTAGATTCTCCATACCTTCCTGTTAAATTTTAGAAAAAGAAATTTTATGTTCTTTACATAAAACAGAATATATTTTAGTATATTATTTTACTTTACTATTGTATTGAAGCTAGTTGGGCTGCATCAAGGCCTAGTGTTTGAACCTTATGCTCTGATACCACATGTCAAAACCTCAAATTTTCTGAATTTTTTTTTTTTTAAATGCATATAATTTTCATAAATGTAGTAAACTAATTATTTAATTAGTTATATGTTACTAAATTCATTATCTGAATTATCTATTGGTTATGTTTAAAGATAGAACAGCTCTTTTTAGCTTACTGACTTGTTTTCTCTTTACGACCACAAGGTGGGACTGTCATGAATTTCAGGGCTTACTTAGCTTTTGAGCTAATGCATAATGTTTTCCTGTTCTTACAGACTACAAGTAAGAAGTTCGGGTGCTGCTTATCATTAATTCTAAAGCAGTCAGATATAAGTTCGTTGCACAAAATAACTCAATAAAGAATATTAATGCTAAACAAATTCCAAAGCTTATTGAGGTAAACTCATTAAACTATCTTTATTTCTAGTAGCTGTAAAATTATAGTTCCTAAAGATTACCGAACTATTTGATATCTATTATAGTCGTCAAGTGTCAAAATGCCTTCACTAAATCTTTGCAAACAGCGTAAGAATGGAAGATTTATGAGATCGATGGTTTACTTCCAAATGTGCACAATTACATTCACATCGTAATGTTTATTAATAAGGGGTTTACATATTACTGTTTCTATTTTCAACTTTGAAGTTTAAAGGAGTTTACATCTTTATTTCAAACTGCTTCTTGAAAAAGATATACTAATGTTGATGCATAGAGTTTTATTTACACATCAACTGTTTCAAAGCATAAATAGAGCTTACCTTTAGTAAGATAGATATCTTACTGAAAACATGTTTTATCCCAACCCTTTCATATCCATCAAAGGGGCATGTCCTTAAGGAACTATAATTCTTAAAAGAATCCATGACATAATAGTTATATGGCCTAACTATTTTATTTTGGTAGATTGTTTTTTTTTTTATAAGAGATTTGTGGCTTAACCTTGCCATGTTATAATTTATGGTTAACAACATTTACCTTAAGAAAAACTTTCACCACAAAGATGTTACTACTCTTTTTGTATCTTGTTACCAACTTTACTATTTTAATAAATACAGATAAGGCCATTGAGGTTATTATGAATACTAGGATAATTGCCATAGTTTTACTCTATAAACCTCCTTTATAACAATCCATAGTATACTTTTATGTTAAGTTATAGATGTTGATTGGACTACTATTTCATATTACAAAAAGAACGTGCAAGGTGTGAAAAACCAGAGGTACACTATGTATCCTATATTATCTATTTATGTTATAAGGTTAGTATTTATAAGAAAATAAAAGAATAAGTATTATGTTTAGCATTCATGGACATCTAGAAAAAATATAGTTTGGCAGTTATAGATTTCTGTTTATGCTTAGCTAGATAGAACAGAAAATGAATGATGATACTTACATCACAATCCATAAACAAATTTTGAAATCGAATAAGTCATCTGTAAAAACAAATAAACATTCTAGCTAATCTTTCTTTCAATTTTGTTTATTATATAAGCAGTAGTTTAAACTAGAAAGAAGTAGACTGTAAAGCATCTTTATTTAACTTAATCCTACTCTAGTTAACTATTATACTGTTCTCTTGAATTCAATTAAGCAATGAGATTACTAAAAGTATCTACTGTATAAAAAACTATTTTATCTACTCATTCTTACTACTGTTAGTAAATAATATAGCTTCTTTCTCTGATTCTAATAGACTGACAGTTTCAGTACAGGTTATTACTACTCCTAAAACAATGGATGTTTCATCTGATAACAACACAAAGAAAATACTCTATAATTCCATTAGCATTCTATTCTGCATTTTATCATACTATCTTTATTTATAATTTTCACCCCTATGATGGAGTACGGTCTGGTCACTCCAGGTTAGGAAAAACATAGGTGGGGTTTTTGTTTTTCATCAAAATATTCTGTTACTAAACAATCTAAAAAAAAATTCATTACTAAGCCATCTAAATCTTTACATCATACACAGATATTCAAAACAAAGATTATTAGATGGAAGATCCTGTTCTTAATCTTGGATGACAACAGCAATGGGAGGTCATTCCTCCCTACCAACTCCTGGAGAGTGCTCAAATAGTGACTCCTCAAGACCCCTGAGCTTGCTCTGGTCTCCCTGGCTGGAACTAGGTGTAGCAATAATCAAGTACTAGTCTTCAAACTCAATACTAATCCTGAACTTATCATTAAATTCTCCCAGCTAACAAGCTGTATCAGACCAAGTTACTGCAGATTATCTCTCAAAACACCTTCCTTACAGTTTTTCCTTTTCCCTAATGAATTCCTTGAAGTGCATTCCTCCTGAATGATTCTTCTCCTGGAAAATATCTGAGCAGCATTATCTCTATTCATTGGGTACTTTTTAAAATATTGCCTAGGTCTTTTTGGGTTAGTTATCATTTATTGAGCCACCTGCTCTGGTCCTGCTTTCTTGGGGGATCATGACCCCAAATGTAGGGAAGTTGCCACCTGCAACATAGGAAGTGTTTGAGGATGCTGCCACTTGTATTTTTCCCTCCACCTATTTCCTTCCACCAGTTTGACCAGTAACACTCTTATTAACAACTCTCCCATGCTGTTGTCTCCACTTTATATTTATTAATAATAAAATATTCAGAATTACATTCCACTTCTTTTGACTCTGCTGAGTCATCAGTTCCTACTTAGCATTAAATTTAACATAATGTCTTAGGAAATTAAATTAAAAAATTAACATTATTTTAAAAAATTGGGGTATGTGACATGTACATTGATTCCTCTTTTGGTTTGAGCAATCTCGAGCCCCAAGAATTTACTCAATAATCCCAAATCAGTCATTGAGAATGCATGGTTCATTGCATCCTTCAAGGAGGCAATTTCATCCTTTGAGCTTCCTGTAATGAGAATGTCATCAACATACAAAACAATAATCATTAATGAACCATGAATCAGCTTCAAATAGAAATTTGGATCTGACTTGCATTGAGAAAAATTTAGTGATAGCATAAAGCTATCGATCTTGGCATACCAAGCCCTGGGGGCTTGCTTAAGCCCATACAATGACTTATTTAGACTACACAAGAGAGATGGATTAGTATCAAATCATTGAGGCTACCGCATGTAAATATATTCAGTGAGATATCCATTTAGGAAAGCACACTTGACATCCATGTGGTGTACCTCCCACTGCTTTGAAGCTGCAATGGCTAAGGATAGCCTGATGGAGTCCATCTTTTCCACTGGTGCAAAAGTCTCATTGTAGTCTATGCCATGTACCTCTGAGTAGCCCTTGGCTACCAATATGGACTTTTATTTTGAAGGTGAACCACCAGCAAAAAATTTGGTTTTGTAAACCCACTTACAATGAACTAGCTTCCTCGTTGGGGGAAGATTAACCAGCTCCCAAGTCTTGTTCTTCTGGAGTGAGTTGAACTCTTATTTAATGGCTGTTTGCCATTTTGGATCATGTGATGCATCTTCATATGTCTGTGGGTCTTATTCAACCATCAGATAGAATTTCTATGCAAACAAAGGGTCTTTCTCACAAAGAGCACTCTCAAACTGAGATCTAGTCCTCCTAGGGTCATTAGGATTTACAGCTAGTTCTCTAGCTACATGAATGGTATTTGTTGCCCATTTTGGTATTGTAGGACTGTTATGATCTGCAATTAAATCATCATTATTAGACATATCAGAATCAGCAACTCCAACTATCTCTTCACTTACATTCAATGGTTCTGGTGGTGAAGAGGATTCTCCAACTTCCACTACTGCTAAAGGCTCTTCTCGGAACTGAACACTCCTTTGAATGAAGGATTTGTTTGTGCTCAAATTGATCAGCTTGCACCCTTCTGAATCTTTAGAGTACCCAACAAATAGACACTCTTGGCTTTGGCGCCGCAAAGCCTTCCTCTTTTCTGTTGGAATTCTAGCCCAAGCCCTTGAGCCAAAAAACCTAAAATGGGTCACATCTGGCTTGTGCCCACTCCATGATTCGAAAGGATTCATACCATCTAGATGTTTATGAGGCACCCTATTCTAAATATAGGCTGCATATTTTATAGCTTCAGCCCAAAACTTTGGTGGCAAAGTCTTAGCCTCCATCATGCATGTTGCCATCTCTTTCAATGATCTGTTCTTCCTCTCGGCAACACCATTTTGTTGTGGTGTGTAAGGGATAGAATGTTGCATCTGAACACCTACATCTACACAATATTGAACGAACTCAAAATTGACATACTCGCCACCATTTTTAGATATGAGGACCTTGAGTTTCCTCCCAGTCTGGTTTTCAACCAAAGCCTTAAATACTTTGAAGAGGCCAAAAACTTCAGACTTGTGTTTCAGGAAGTAAACCCAACAATACCTTAAAAATTCATTTATGAATGTCAATGCATATTTGGCCTGACTCATTGAAATATGAAGAAATGGGCCAACAACATCACTGTGGATCAACTCAAGAGGTGCAAAGGTTCTCTCATGACTAGCTTTCTCAAATTTATGCTCTGGGTGTTTTCCTAAGATGCAACCTTGACAGACTCCTTTGGAAAACTTAATCTTTGGTAACCCTATGACTATTTCTTTTTCACTAAAATTAGAAAGATACTTGTAACTAAGGTGGCCAAATCTTTCATGCCAAAGCTTTCTTGCCTCATTAGCATGAATCAGAAGAGCAGAGGGGTTTGAGTAGGGTAGGAAGTGTGAGAACATGTATACCTTTGAACTGTGATTTGCAACTCCTTTTGCAATGACTTTACCACTTGAGATCTCTGTGATCTCAAATTCATTAGGGGAGAATATGACCTTCTTTGGATACCCTATGTGGATCATCTGATACACTAATAAGAGGTTAGAAGCAAGACCTGGAACATACAATACATTGCTAAACCTGCCATGGTCAAGATCAATCCTCCCTTTGCCCAAACTTTCAGTGAGAGAGTCATCTCGCAGTACAATTGGTGGACCTTTTGACATGTCAAGTGAGGTGAATGCCTCCTTGGTTGAGACCATATGTCTTAAAGCTCCAGAATTAATGATGAAACTAGGTGAGCTTGATGTGCCACCAACCAATGCATGAACTCTCTCTGTGTCTTCTGAATTTGATCCTCCTTCCCTCTTCTTTGAGCTGTCTGGAAGGGAGATGCCATTCTTCTCCAGGAGTTGGGTCAGCATGTCAATTTGCTTCTTCATGTAGGAGCTTTCAGGATGAGTTCCCTTACTATAGTATGCGCACTTGCTCATTTCTCCTTTGTTATTCTTCTTCTGGGAGTTCTTCTTGGAGCTTTGGGGCTCTTCTAGAGACTTGTTCTTGTCTCTCTTTTGCTTAGGTGGCTTCTTAGCTTTCTTCTTGATTTTTGAATCCACCCTCAATTCTCTAGCAACCAAAGCTTGGTCTTTGGAAGGTTTTATGGTGCCCATAATCACCAATTTATCTTGTTCTTGTGTGAGAGATTCCATGAAATCTACAAGGGTAGGCATTTTCCAGGCTTGAGCTATCAACTTTGTGGCATGGAAGGTTTATACAAACACTGAATAGTCAGGGCCAAGCTTTGAGAGTATGGCCAAAACCAGTTGCTCCTCCTTCTTCTCGATCCCACATTATTTTAGCTGCAAAACAAGGGCTTTGAACATGGAAAAATAGAGTTGCAGGGATTAAAATCTATTGGGAATCAGGGAGATCAATTGATTTTCAATTTGATGTCCCCTCATTTCATCTGTATTACCAAAAATCTCAACAATATTCTCCCATACTTTATTTGGTGATGTTAATCCATCAAGATGGAAAAGGAGGTCTCTGGATATGCTTAAACACAGGAGACCATAGGCCTCATCCCTCCTATTGTGCCATTTAATTTTCTTTGCAGCTGCATTGGGCTCTGCTTCTATTGCCATAATCAATATATAGAGGCCTTTCGTTCTCAACAATATCTCCATCTCTTCTTTCCATTCGAAGAATTTAAATGGAGTTAAGATGATCTTCTGAGATTGATCCATAGCTCAGAAATTGTCCCTTCAGTCAGCAAAGTCCTCCCAGTCAATGATGTCGAACCTGCAATAAAAAATTGGAAGGAGAAAAATAGATCTACAAAGTCTTTAATACCATGTGGAAATTGAACCTAGGTGTTAGAACAATTACACTCACAAAAATTTCCAATTACACATGCAAATTACACACAAAGGAGACTGAATATGGAGCAGAACACTAATCTGTATTGAATAAGTGTACAATAGCCAACCCTATGAAGTCATAGGCTTCCACAATAAATAATTACATGAGATATTCTAATGCATAAGTATTGCATTCAAATTTGGTCAAAAGCAGGCTTACTAAATCTAAGCAAATCCCCCATAGGTGCATAAAGCCGTTTCCAAATCTATCTAGGAGCTCACGAATTGGAAAAATAAATTAGGAAAGCTAATAGATGATGGAAGGACAACTCATACATGCTTTTCTTAGGAGAAAAGAGTGGAGGATGATTAGGACAAAAAACAAGTTAACTTCACCTAGTCAAACTTTCCCAATTGCCTTAAAACTCAAAAAAAGAAGGGAATAAAGCAGAAAAAGCAGACATGCACTAAGAAGGCTAGGAATAAAGTAGTTTTGATTCCAAGTGGTTTCCCAAGCACTCCATAACTCAAATTTAGCAAGTTTGACCACTTTGGATGTGTGGAGGACAACTTGCATAAGGTGGAATATGGAAACTAGGAAAATAAGACAAAAATTGGATTAATTAATGTATAAGGTAGCTAACTATGGGTTTATTATTCTAAAACATCATAATTATTTTTAAGTGATTAAATGAAATTTCAAATTTTTGTATTTGCATCAAGTACTGAACAGCTACCACATTATACGAGAGAAATCCAACATGCAAGGATGCTTAGAGTTGCCTAGCCTAGTAGACCTAATCCATCTATCTACTTGACCTTCATAAAGAAGTGTTGTTAAGTCTAGGCATCATGATACATGATGCCCGAAGACAAATGTTAACAAGTATTTTAATACTATGTATTTTATACATAGTATGTATAAATAATTACTTATGATTAATTATATAATTGAATAAAGAAAGAAGAGAAGCTCCACCAATTATTATGTATATGATTAAACGATTAATAAATAGTGAAATATCTATGAAATACTAAGTAGGAACTAGTTAAAAGTTCCTAGGTTAAGAATTGAAAACTACCCCAGTAAATTAAAAAGGCTTAAATCAAGAAATCAAGGACTTCCTTATTTAAGCGCCCCTTTGACTTAAAAGTCTGTCTATAAAGACTAAAGCCCAACAAAGGCTTGGAGTTCAGATTTTTATCTAGGAGAATTATTATTCTGCATGTTTTGACTATCAAGTGTTTTCTTGGAGAACTTTTCCTGCAAGGAAAAGAGGATTGACTCAAAACTAATTACCAGTTAGGAAACCTTACCTTCGGAGCTCTAATCTACTTGCATGTTGGAGTACAGCTCCGGGGGATCCAGATTTAAACCAGGAATGGTTTTGGGTCATGGGTGGGTCGAACGTGGTAGTTCCCAAGTGATTTGGTCATCAAACAAAGGTTAGATCTGCATTGAATTGTTAATGCCGGTTATTTAACTGTGCAGGTGCAACCATTGACAAAGCTGGAAATTTAGGTATCAAACCCTTGAAGGCCTATTCTATTTCTTTCCTAAAGATTCATTACTGCTTATGTTAAGTAATGGTTGCAATGCAATTTCTAATTCTAATGGTTAAGTTTTATGGTTAACAATCTGCTAGGGTTTTTATTTGCAATTTACTAATCATATGCTGGAGAATTTTTATTATATGTTGTTTATGTTTAGGGTTGTATCTTTCATAAATATTCTTGTATTAACTAGGTTTTTACCTTAGTATTATGCTTATACCTTGTTCTCTATATTTAATACTCTGTTGACATATTCAATTTGTTAGCAGAGGATTGCCCTAAATTTTAAAGAAACTAGTTCATTAATAATTAATTAAAATATTAATTATGCTAACTAATACAAGTATATATTATCAACTAGATCTACTAAGAACATATTTCATATAATAAACAAGCTAAACAAATTATTAAAGGCCTTTGAAGGTATGCTCCACATAATCATTTAAAAACAAAAATACTTTACATAACTGGAACAAACAATTAGAGGGATATCGTGACCATCCATGTGGTCCTTATCAAGACTCTGTCATAAAACCTATAGTATTAACATATATAATAAAATACCATAAATCACATGCATTATATCTTTAAAGGTCCCATATAATATTCATCATAAACATCCAACTATAATTTTACCAAGTAAACAATCCATATAACTTTGTATTAATAAACCGCAGAGGTCGTGGTATCGACCCTTATGGGTTAGAAATATAATTCATAAGCAAATTTAAACTCCACATTAAAAACATCTCTATAGTTCTTATTTAAACAAGGAATCATTCCTCGTAAGAAGTAAACTATATCTTATGCCAACACAGGTCACGACATCGAATCCCATGGATGTCCTTGACCCAAGGCCAAAACAATAATAATCATATAGTCACACTACAATAACCAAAACGATATCATGGGTTTTCCATAACCCTAGCTATTACAGCCATATCTTTTTAATTAACCAATCACTAGTGGAAAATAAGAGATTAGTGACCAAGAGACCAAAAATGTTGGTCACCACAAATTTTTTAAAGCGAAAAATGACCAAAATTGATAATTCTAAGTGAGATAACTAAAAAAGGATAAGATAAATGACCACTTTTGGTCACAGTATAAAAACAACTAAAAGCGACCAGGATAAATGGCCAAATTTGATCTTGGGATATCTAGACCACAAATGACCAGATTACAATTGGTCATTTTTAGTTGTGTCACTATGGCAATGGAAAAAATTACAGATTTGAGAATGAGTTTGTACACTTTAATAAATTCTTACACTGCAGATGGATTTAGAGATCCCCTTCCACATGGATTTAGAGACCCATTTAAGGGGAGGGGGGGGAGTCTCTGAATCCACCTGCAGTGTTAGAATTTAGTAAATTGTAAACGCCGACATGGATTCAATATTTTATTCCCTCATTGTTTCGTCAGCTGGATAGAGCATTGTTTTCACAACGTAGTTTTTCTTATCCTCATCAATAATTCTACCTCTCCATTTATTTACCTTAACCCATGGCCTATGCTAGAGTTTTTGGTTATCCCCTCTATAATGTCCTAGTGAGAAACCAAATTGATTGTGATGTTTCCACTAGCATCATTATAGTACTTCCCATCGACATACTCCATAGATGCCATAATTTTGTAGCCTACATGTATATTAATCAAGGACATCAACAAGTTATTTTATAAGGAATCTAATATTATATTTAAGTATAGTATTCTAGATGATTGTTTTGGATTGAAAAGACATGTTTATAGATAGGTAGGCGAATATTAAATATGAAACATAAAATTATTGCTGAAATGTATAAAGTTTGGCAAATATTATGATAAAAAAAATTTAATTAAATATTAAAATTCCAACTAAGCTATCGCAGTCATTGGGAAAGGAACATGCCATTCATGTCATGGCCTACACCCACGCTAACCATTACAAAACCAATTTACAACCCTCTTTATAATACACAGTTTCCATTAACGTTAACGAAAAGCTTATGGTGCCAAGCCAATGGGATACAACACCATTGCAACAATGGTGCAACCCATGGCATAACACCCCAAGCTCTAGAAGCTTTCCGAAACATAAATTACAAACAACATAAACGGAGTGTTGTGCATACTTCTAAAACCCAACTGTTACCATTGTACACAGAGAAAATTCTACATGCTTATAGCCATGATCAAACCCATCAAGTAAACATTTTAAAAGTAGCATTAAAATAACTACACAGTCCCAAATTTTACATAGTATAATCTATTAAAAGACGCTAAAATAAAATTTAATGCATCTTATACCAAAGATACATTACAATCTTCACATAAAAACCAACACGCATTATATTTACATAGTAAGGCACAAATCCTCTTTTACAACAGTCAATGTATTATTAATGTTAAATGGCAAGTTGTGAGCTATGGCGCCATTACAAGTAATGGTGTAGCCATGGCTCAAAATGCCAAAACCTCCCAACGAGAGTCAAAACCCAGAGCAAGCTACATTACAAACCCCAAAGGCAGAGCCAACAAGTTCCATCTAAAACCCCAACCCTGTAAATAATCCCAACTCAGAAATGCCCAAATGAGAGGAGGAAAGTAAGATCTTGATAGAAGGATTACCATGGGGTTTCTACTTCATGCAAACCCTAGAGTGCTTTCATTTTCACCTGAAATCAAATCAATGATGGCATGAGAAGCATGACCATGCCATGGATAAAACAACAAAACAATGTGCTTACACAGAGTCTAGTGGTGAGCTTACCTGCAAATCGATGGGGGTCGCCTCCCTTCTCCAACAATGCAGAGGCCACATGAAACCCCAATGCCAAAACCACACAATGCACAAATAGTGAATGCCCAAACCCGTTGCCAAGTGTTTTCACAAACACCGATGGCATTAATGGCACCAGTTGGTGTCCATTAATGCATTCATGAACCCTCACTATAGTTTATGGATCATCGTCATAATACATTCAACCAAGTCTTAAGTTAAACTCTGTTATATCATGGTGCAAAATATATCCTATATTTTCTCCACCTTCTAATTCCAATGCAGACATATTACCAATGACGTGGTATTTATAACATAGTCTCCCAAGATTAAAGTATGCGCATACCCTAACACTATTTTATAGTGTTTACAATTTCATCCCCTTAGCATCAAAGTTTTATATCATTCCATGCCCGTTGCTAGTTCATATAGGTAGTGTCTATGCATAAGTATTAGGGTCTAGGTTTTGTAGCATTTAGGAATCATGGAAAACATAGTATGCCATGATTCCCTCACTAAGAAGAACAAGCTTAAGTTTCCAAACTTGTAACCAAGGAAGACCTGCAAAATAGAAACAAGAGAAGTGTAATTAAGTAACCAAGAGATAGATAATTAATAATGGTAAGGACAGTAAGTTAATTTGAAGCATCTAGTTAGTTAGCTAAGAAAGATAATTAGCAAACATAGGGCTTACCTAAGTCGTAAAATGGAACAATAATAAAAGTGTAAGGATGAACTGGAAGTATAACTAGGAACTAAATATCTTCAAGTAACTAAATAATCCTAATGTCGCAAAAGTAACCTATTAGTCAATAAATAAGGTTCCTTAGTTCGAATGAACTAAGTAATCCTGCATAACAAATAATTACCTTTCCTCTCAAATCGTCATGGGAGAACGAGTCTTGCCACTCCACCACTTTGTTCCCATCAACAAATTTAAGTTAGTTTTATTAATTATAGAAAGTACACATGTGCAGGAGTAAAACAATGATCTATACAATTCGTTAAATCATCAAAATTAATAACTAAGATGTATGAATAGTTTAAATAACAGAACTAAGACATAAGAAGTAAACAAACTAATAATCACTGAATGGATAAGAGATTAACAAGACAGTATAGGCATTTTCTGAGGAGATCAAAAGTATAAGCAGCACATGTAATTCCAGATGAGTAATAATGATTCCCTTTGGGTATTTTTCACTAGACTATAATTTTTTCTTTCTTTTCAATTTTTGAGGACATTACATTAATACTTGAATTTAGGATATAAATTTGAAATGAAAAAATGTTAAATGTTTATTCTTTACTGTAAGATTCAAGATCAATTTTACAATTTACATAATAGATTTATTTTATGTTGTTATTTGTCGTACATTAGTGATACAGTTTTCGGTGCTTAGAGATGTCATTTTATCACGTGTTTATATTTATAATGATATTTTATTTGTATTTATGATTGTAGTGGCTACTATGAATACCAATGCCGAGATACTGAGGGTTCTTGGCCATCTGAGAGAGATTGGTTATGTATGGAGAGTTGGAGATGAACTCCACCACTCCTTGTCAAATTTATTGTTGGCTATTGTTGATAGGATCGCAAGGGGGAATGATGCTTTGTATAGCATCGCATTGTGCAGGGAGAGGAAAAGACAACAATACGCTGATGGGTTCAAGTACAATGAGGTAAAAAAGCTCAAAATAACAAAACAACACATCAATACGTTGTTTAGACTTTT
Organism: Pseudotsuga menziesii; assembly: GCA_001517045.1. NCBI lineage: Eukaryota > Viridiplantae > Streptophyta > Pinopsida > Pinales > Pinaceae > Pseudotsuga > Pseudotsuga menziesii. The sequence goes on from LPNX010246467.1 coordinate 48,760, forward strand.
TGGGATGGATGAAATTCTCGAGATCAATAGGCCACATATTTCTAGTGAGTGGTGCACCTTTCCACTGATCAAATACCATTGGATGGATAGGTGGTACATGGTTTTTTACATTCCCCCTCACAATAATAGGGAAGTGCCATTGTACTTCCTCCAAAAGTTGTATCCAGAGTTTGTGATGGGGAAACATGTCAACTATTTTGTCATTTTGGGCTTCCAACGAGTTGGTAGGGGGATGCTTCGACACCGGCCCAAATCTAGGCATAGAGATTCCAATGCACAGATACCTACACCCCGTGCCCAGCTATCAAGGGAAGACGTCCCTCCTAAGCATGACATGGTTGTCCAGACACAGGAGAAATTTCTGACTCTAGCTGAGATGGTCTCTCGACACATGACCACTATTGACTAGAGAGAGCCCTCTTCCGATGTTGGGGTACAACCACCAGCTTCCATTGGTGGAGGGACATCTATTGGTGGGGATAGACTGGCATCCCATGTGCCTCACAGCGAGCCACACATATGCATATCATGTGGGGGACCCTTTTATTGTCCTGGACCAAGACATGGTACCACTATGATGAATGGTGGTTAGGTAAGGACATTGTTAAAAATTTATTATTGTTCAATTTTTAATTTTTCCGTATTGTATGTAACATATTAAAAGATTTGTATTATATGTAATTTTTACTCGTACAAGAGATTGATGCCTCTTACCGAGGTGGTATTGCACCTGGTGTGGTTGTACCCAAGGCCCCAAAAACCACCATTGAGGTAATATTTAAACATTTGTCATTTTTTTAATGCATGTGTTAGCCTTGATTAATTTGTTAAATTGTCTAATATTTACAATTTTTTAAATTGCAAGAACCCCCCTTAGAACGTGATGCTGGAGACATTGATATCAAATACATAGTCCAAGGTGGAATTTATGATTACTTGGAGAATGTAAGTACATGGGTTATGAATGAATCTTGTTTGAATTATTTAAATTTCTTATTGTACACTCCTTTATAGATCGCTAATATTTATGATTTTTAAACTTGCAAATGCTATTAGCATCTGAAGAGGGGCAAGAAATTGATGGAAGCGGTCACTCCCATAGGGGAGATATGTCCCAGAAAGGGGTAAGTATATTACAACATGTTATTTTTTTCATTACATATTATTCCATCCATTCAACTCCATGTCTAACTACGGTAACACTTTATGACTACAGACAATCGTAGATCCCTGCACCACCTCTTTGGTTTGGAACTCCCCGTAATCCAAACGTAGATAAGGGTTTTTTTTACACCATACAAACCTCTTCATTGAATAGAGTGTGTGTGCATGAGGATCAACCTACTCATCCCATGGTAATGTACACACTTCCAATGGAAGTTTCTGGTTAGCTATGAATTCACTTCACAACTAGTTTTTTTAATGTTATTTTCGCATGTTTGCAGCATCAGGATGTAGAGTCATCCGTGCCAAACCTTAGTGGGGTTGTTTATGTTGCAATCAATGTTGCATATAAAATAAGGATAAGTGACACTAAGGTACATCTACTTGAATATTTGTAATTGTATAGTTCATTTGTATTGTTTATGGGCATGCATGATGCCTAACTATTTTATCATTTGGTGAATGTAGCCACACCCTGGTCCATTAGTGCATGCAAATGAGGTCAAGGTTCAATCTATGGCTCCTCTTACTACTGAAGAGTCGCAGCATCATCCCATAGAAATGTTTTTTTGGTTAGATGTTCATTTTTTACATAATTGATTAGTACTTTCTCATCCATGTACATGTTGATAATTCTTGAGATAATTGACATATTTTTTTTATTCGTAGAGAATAATTGCAGAGAGACTCTCTACAAGGAAGAGGACACCAGAGGCACCTATACCCTTGATGAATTTCATGAGTCTTTGTTTGATTTACAATTGAGTCATATTTTAAATTTTCAAACTTTTTTTATTGCTAGACAGTACTAGTTTAGTTACCTAATCAAGAAATATTGTCATTGATTTGTAGTCGCTAGAGATGCACATTGGTCATAGAAAAAGGAAAGAAGGATTGGGGTCTTGGAAAAAGAAGAGAAAGTTAGACTTTTGATGTGTTAGTCCAGGAAAAATATGTACGTTTATGTACAATTTGGAGTTAGAGTATAGGGGGCATGGTCCAGGACATATATGCTTTTGTTTGCACGTGTATATCAAATATGTTTTTGATACATGTACATTGACAGGCTTCTATTTTTTTATTATAAATTTCATTATATAAAAAGTATTTCATATCAAGGCTCTTGAGATCTTCATGGTTTAGTATTTTAAGTGTGATTATACATGTGTGGCCAAGAATTTTTCTATGTGTAATGTTCCCAATTTTTTATATATTTTATGATTGCATGGAGATATCAGTTATAAATTTTAGAACAATGCACAATTAGAATATTACGTAATGACAAAAATGTACATTTTAATTTTGTTTTACCACTATCCAATTGCATATACAATGTTATATTAACAATGTTAAAATTGTATTCACAAATATGGAACATACCTAATACACATAAGAACCCAACAAAGCTAAGCAACTAATCCAACTAAGTGGAATACAAAATCACCTTACCCACATAACAACCTAATAAACATTTAAAGGATGCACAAAGTCGACACACCTAAGTGATGCACATGTGTGGTCTACATAAATAAAATTGGAGTATTATTAGAAGCATTCGTAGTGTGACAATATATATATATTGTAATAATAGAGTAATAGGTTGGACACTTGTTTCTAGACATAAACATGTTCCATTACATGGTTACTAATGTAATGACATTGTCTCCTCTTGCATTTTATCATACAAATGCTGACATCTATTGGATGACCAAGCTAAATTAATATGGGAAACAACCTTATTTCAAGTTTCTAGCCCCACAAATGATATGAGATCCTAATATCAATTCACCTCCACATAGATATTGACAACTCCTTTTTCCTTGATTAAAACAAAAACAAAGACTATTTATTGCTTGACAATGATGGGAAATAAGTCAAGTTCAATACTTCACAACAATTAACATAATTCTCGACAACTGCAAATGGAATAATATTTTGCAACGAGTATTTTTCATAAGGGGAAGATCTAAAATTACCTTCAAGATGACCTTTTTGTGCAAAAATTTCACATTCACTTACTAAGAAAAACCCTAGTTTCCAAAATTGACAAAAATATTATCCCTTGTCCATGGACCCAGAGTAGTTGTCTTGAATCCAACGGAGTCAAAGTTTTGTTGATCCATGCAATGATCATCATTCTATTGCACATTGAATCCCACCTCCTACACGATTTCATGGACACCCATTGAATCCCTACCCAGGGCATAGAATGGAAACTGTGCATCAAAACAGCCTTTTGGTGGCTCATGCAAGCATTTTTAGGAAGGTTCCATGTGGGAAAACTAGCCACACATTCACGGTTGAGGAATTTTCCAAGATGACCCCTATGTGTAGAAATTGGACATTAAATTATTGACCAAACCCCTAGTTTCAAAATTCACCAAAAAAATGATCCCTTGTCTATGGACCCATAATAAAGGGAAATGACTAGCATTATCTCTATGTCTTGAATCCAACAAAGTCAACGGTTTATCGATCCGAGAAACAACCATCATTTTATGGCACATTGGATCCAACCTCCTATAGGATTTCAAGGACAATTATTGAATCCCTACTCAGAGCGTAGAATGGAAACCATGTATCAGAATGGGATTTTGGTAGTTCATGAAAGTATGTTTAGGCATATTCCATGTGGTACTTCTAGCCACATGTTCACGATCGAGCAATATGCAAAGTTGACCCCCATGTACAAAAAATTCACATTCACTTACTGAGAAAAACCCTAGTTTCCAAAATTGACCAAAAAAATGATTCCTTGTCCATGGAAGCAAATAAAAGGGCCTCCTGTAGCACTATCCTGATTTCCTAAATCCAACAGAGCCAATGGTTCATCGATCCGTTCAACGTTCATGATCATATGGCACGTTGAATCCCACCTCCTACAGGCTTTCATGGACACCTGTTGAATCCCTAACCAGGGCATAGAATGGAAATCATCCATCAAAAGGGATTTCAATGGGTTTTTCAAGTGTTTTTAGGTAGGTTCCATGTGGGAATGCTAGAAAAATGTTCAAGGTCAAGGAATTTCCCAAGCTAACCCCTATGTGCAAAAATTGGACATTCACTTACTGAACAAAACCCTACTTTCCAAAATTGACTGAAAAAATGATCCCTTATCCATTGAACCATAGTAGAGGGTCACTCCTAGCACTATATCGATGTATTGAATCCAATAGAGTTGACAGTTTGTAGATCCAAGGAACGACCATCATTTTATGGCACGTTGAATCCAACCTCCTACAGGATTTCAGGGACATGTGTTGAATCCCTACTCGGGGCATAGAATTGAAACCATGCATCAGAACATGATTCCAATAGGTCATATAACTGTGTTTACACATGTTCTATGTGTGAACGCTAGCCACACATTCACGATTGAGCAATATGCGAATTTGAACCCCATGTGCAAAAATTTCACATTCACTTACTAAGCAAAACCCTAGTTTCCAAAATGGACCAAAAAAATGATCCCTTGTCGATGGAACCCGATTATAGGGTCTTTCGTAGCACTATCCTAATGTCCTAAATTCAATGGAGCTGGCGGTTTGTTGATCCGAGCAATGGTCAACATTATATGGCGCGTTGAATCCCACCTCCTACAAGCTTTCAGGGACACCTGTTGAATCCCTAATTGGGGCATAGAATGGAAACCATGCATCAAAAATGGATTTTGGTGGGTCATGAAAGTGTGTTTATGTAGTTTCCATGTGGGAACTCTAGCCACACATTCACGTTCGAGGAATTTTCCAAGACAGCCCCTATGTGCAGAAATTGGACTTGCACTTACTAAGCAAAACCATAGTTTCCACAATTGACCGAAAAATGATCCCTTATACATGGAATCATAGTAGAGGGCCACTACTAGGACTATCCCTATGTCCTAAATCCGATGGAGTTGATTTTTTGTCGATCTAAGAAATGGCCATCATTTTATGGCACATTGAATCCAACCTCGGGGCATAGAATTGAATTCATGCATAAGAATGAGATTTCGGTAGGTAATGCAAGAATGTTTAGACATGTTCCATGTGGGAAATCTATCCAGAAATTCATGGTCAAGAAATATGTGATTTTGACCCCCATGTGCAAAAATTTCACATTCACTTACTAAGCAAAAACCTAGTTTCCAAAATTGAGCAAACAAATGATCCCTTGTTCATGGACACATATTATAGGGCCACCCTAGCACTATATCAATGTCCTAAATACAACATATTTGATGGTTTGTTGATCCAAGTAACGGTCATCATTATATGGCACGTTGAATCCCACCTCCTACAGGTTTTCAGGGACACCTGTTGACTCCCTACCCGTGGAATAGAATGAAAACTGTGCATCAAAAAGGGATTCTGGTGGGTCGTGCAAGTGTGTTTAGGAATTTTCCATGAGGGAATGATAGACACATGTTCACGGTCAAGTAATTTGCAAAGATGACCGCTATGTGCAGAAATTGGACATTCCCTTACTGAGCAAACTATGGTTTCTATGGTTTAGAATGCAAAATATGGTTTACAGTGCAAACTTGAGTTAATATGATTGGATATAAGATTTGTAAGATAGTATTTTCAATGGTTATTAGGCTAGTATTACCACTCCTTAACATCATGGCTCCCATGGAGAAACAAATTATCGGAGTCAAGGATATAATTATCGAATTCAAGGAGATTTCCTTATAGGATCAACTTTGAGATTCAAGGAAAATACAATAGACATATCACATATAGAGTGGTAGATAATGGTCTTGTTTTATAAGGCATGATTCATGTAAGTATCAATATAATACAACAAATCCATTCTGAAGCTCAGGTGCAGTTTATCAAGTTGTAGAAGTCTATTAAATTTATCAATCTATAAAGCGCTCAATGTATCAAACTATAAATAATCAATGAGACCATGAAACCAAAATATCCAACTACCACATACCTGACTACATACTTGTGTTCATTTGACTAGACCATCGGGATCACCTCTAATAGCAATGGTATCCTTTAGCCTCTCGTGCTTGGAGTAAGGAAACAAGTATTGTGACTTTGATGAGTTCTTGTTTGGAATTGTCTGCTATTGGAAGTTTGTGCCAATAACTAAGTTTTTATAATGGTATACAATTTGACCTGGTCTATAATCTTCAAATAAATAACCTTGTTTCTTTCATGCATGGGAAACCTGTGTCAAATATTCTCCTTTGATAACCATTGACCCAATTGGAAAATCATTGCCCTCGGAGTTGCTTAATGAGACAATGAGGGTATGCTTCCCATATAAGCAACGTTCCAGCCAGTAGTTGGTGTGCCATTCATTATCTCTTAGTGAAACAACTGCGTATATGTGCCCTGCATAGAATAAAGTGTAGACCTAGGAGTCAGCTAACTAAAAACAACTATTCGTCAAACATTTCAAAGTTATCAACATAATAGTTGAACCTGGTTGTGTGAGATCTGAAATGTGGTCATAGTCATGTGAAATAATCGACTGGACCTCCTCCAAATGGGATAATTCTATATTTATTTGTCAACCAATTGGGAGTGATACACGATCCCAGTTGTCAACCCAATCTGTGGATTCATAGTTGTCCCATTCACCACTGTTACATGGATAACAAAAACAAGAGAGTTTTCTTGTCCAAATTTCAACTATATAATTTTCTAATGTCCTAACTAAATGGAATGCATGAGTTCCTTGGATGATCTTTCACTTCGATAGGTGTGATCGATCTACATCGAACACCTCCCAAAAATATGTATGTACATGTTCCTTTTGAGATGATTGGTCTTCTTTCCTTCTAGATCCTTGCCCCATCACTGAAGAACACCATGAAACAATGGTCTTTACATCTTGGATGAGTGAAATAGTTGTGAATTTCATCTCTTTCCTACGTAGTGCAGTATTGATGCATGCACCTACTCCATCATGTTCCCCTTTTCCATGTTCGGTCTCAAAAGAGTTCCAAATATGTGGCATCTTGTGCCTCTTGTGGAGAATACACAACCATTGGAAGACAAGGGAATGTTTGGATTTCCCCACATAACCATCAGACCAAATCCAATGTTGTTCCATCTGTATATTGTTATCCTCCAAGTGTTTGTAGAACAATTGAAATATGTGTTGTAGAAAATCCAAGTCATGACACCTGTCATCACTTATGTAAAAGTGATACTCTTTTAATTGAACCCTATTCTCTTCAGTACTATCTTCCCCATGTCTATAGGTGAAATGGACCATTATGATGACCTAGTTTGAGTGATAATATTGACTCTGACTCTCGTTCAATGGTTGAAGAGTGTAGTTTTCCACAAAATTGATCACTGATAATATAGTTCCAATAAGAAACGTATCCTTGCATGCTCTAAACTACTTATCTTTCCAATGAGCAACATGTACATGCTTTACATATTGTTGTGTCTTTTCAAAGAATTCCTCCATGAAGTTGCATAATAGTACCTAGTAGATCAACAATAAAGATGTATAGATCAATAGGTTATTACATATATGAAGTAGCAATAGATGAAGGAAAAAATACTACTCAAGAACTCGTTTTTAACCTAAGAGGTGACCAATTGTATTTTTTTTCTTTCATTCCATCCACCGATATCATACATGACATATTTGAATGACTACAAGTTCACTTCATGTCTCCCAAGTTCATGCTCATAGGTTACATGTATGCATTTGTCAAAAAATTCCATTGCACCACACCTTGGGCATGTCCCATCTACTCAAGGCCTTTGATAAAATGTGCAACCTTATCTCCTTCTACACAAGATGCTATGGATAAACTCTCTAGGTGATGTCGGTGACAATGTAGTTGAGCATTGCTGCACAATAGTGTTATGCAAAACATGCAATATATGTACATATGTGTCATAATAATAAGTGTACTCAATTTGATATCGACAAAAACATGTGTTACAAGGTGTGTTTATTTTAACATACCATGGTTCGCATTTCTCGAAGGATCCTTGGCCCAAGTTAAGTTCATTATGTTCATGCCTAAATATCTCATATAATTCTCTTTGTGTCATGTCGAGAAAATGTTTAAGCTGGGGCTCGTGATCCCTTGAACCCCTTCTCAATTTTAGTACATATTTTTGGTTGGATGAAGGTCTACTATTGTCATGCCAAAACTCCCACACCAGTCCCTTTACCACATCAATGAGCTTCATATCGGAGCGTGGAAACCTTCCAACAAAGGACCAGACATTTGTTTCACTAGAGTCAAGTTGTTCTCTTCTAGAACAATACCTGTATAGTGCTTTGATATCTAATCCTACAAGTTTGGATGTAGGCTTAAGAAGGAGAAGGGCCTTGGTGCTTTTGTTCACAACTGATTGTGACAACACATGATGAGATGCATTCCGATGCTTTGAATGATATTTCTTTCCAATATTACTAAATGCATATACCAAACTTCTGACAAAATAAGAACTTGGTTCAGAACTGTTTATCATCTTTATCCTTAAGTTTTTCCTAACAACAGTCATAGACCTAGATTTTAACAACGATATAAATAAAATACGGTTGTCTCCATCACATTTAGAATAAAAATAGTTGACAAGTATATGTTGAGATTTATATGCAATACTGCATTTAGAAAATGTACCTTCAAGTGAACTAATGAGACTTTCATTGATTTTATACATTTTGGAGTTCTTCGGTGTGAAGTTGCCAATGGAGGTAGGGAGGTTGGAACTGCACCCTCTACCATATCACCCGGTCAGTTTGGTGTTTGAAAATGAGATTCATGTCCCTTCATGTCTTCTTGGTAGTCGGTCGGTTGCAATCAAAAACCCTCTTGGGTGGTTTGAACAACATTTTCTTCTTCGAGCATATGTTCGGCATTCAATGTCTCTCTAACTTCGTCACTTGTATACCCACATTCAATTAAATATGCAAAGGTTTCAGGTGTCCTTGATGTGCACCTACATTTTACTCCTTGATGAGTGCCATGCAGTGTTCATTCTTCTATTGATATGGTGACTGAAGGCCCCTCGAGTGAATGCTTTTGTCTTCCTTGATTTGGATTGGTAGGAAGAACTGTGGCATCCTCAACAACTAGAATTGGTTGAGTGTCCATATAGCGTCTTCGATTGGTCATGTCATTTTTTCATTCTCTCTAATTTCTTTAAGGATTTCATTGGGTATCCTCTTCCTTGCTGATTTTCTTGCTTGATTGCTTGATTTTCCCATGACCACAATGATCAATGATATATATGGTTTCCTTTTCTAGCTCCGCAATGGTACTCTTCAATGGTAAACTACCCAAGGTTGGTTTCTTTATTGCTCAATTGTATCTAGATACTCAAGATAGGGGGGAGATTGGGAAGAATGCTTCCTTTCCTAGCTCCTCAATTCCAACAAAAACAATTGTAGAGATGCTCTATGGTGCTCCTCAATGGAAAATTCCCCAAGATTGGTTTATTTCTTGCGCAATTGTGTCTACATACTCAAGCTAAGGGGAATATTGGAAAGTATACATTTCCTTTTCTAGATCCTCAATTGGAAGGAAAACAATGGTAGATATGCTATATGGTTCTCCTCAATGGGAAATTATCCACCAAAATGACCAAGTTAATGTTGCCTTTGCTAGCTCCTCAATTGCAAGAAAAACAATGGTGGAGATGCTCTATGTGGATCCTTGCTCAATTAATCGATTCTTTCTTGCTCAATTCATTCTTTATTTCTCGCTCCTCAATGTATACCATGCTCCAAGAAATATTTCAAAAATTGTGGTGGAGATGATGTTGGGCTATAGGGAAGACCTGGGTTTTATACCATTCACTTTGCACCAACAAAAGACCCACAGTGTTGGCCCTTTCGGCAACAACCTACGAACATGTTGCAGTCTCACCCGAAACAGCTATGGGGGGGCCGCAAAACCAGGTTTCTGCAAGCATAAGAGGGATATTACTGTACCTTTATCCTTTAACAAATTGTAAGCATACAATACAGAGCTTCAACAATACATATATAACTTCGCACTAGATAAACAAACAGTTACTTGCTTAACCCTTACTGGGAATTCAAAGCGAAGTTATTCTTTAGCAGTGATCTTACTTATCAGTTATTTACTTATCAATGCATAACAAACATAACATAAACAACACAAAAGAACCACAACACCAGATATAACATGGTTCACCCCCAGTGTAGGGGCTACATCCACAGAACTATGTTTTATTCAACTCCTTTTACAAAAAACCCCACGGTTCTGATTTGCGCACTCAGCTGCACATCCCTTCAAGTCCTTAAAGCCGCGCACATAGTAGCAGGCCTCTGCGCACACAGCTGTAGATCTTCCTAATCACCCAAAATCCTCTGTGCACATAGCTACAGAGGTCATCCACACACACAGCTAGGACTTAACCTTTCTTACAAAAATAGCCTTAGCTTCACATCAATTCATCTTACATAAAAAGCCTAACCTAACTTCTTTACAAGAGTTCCTATCTATACAGCACACTATTACAAAAACATGGACTTAGACCATGGGCACCCCGAACCCTAAACCCTAGACTTAAACCATGGGTTTATTACAACAGAAGACTTTGAATCAACCTCGACACCCCTAAGACTGTTTTGAGTCGTAACTCCGCTTACAAACTTCCACAAAAACCGTGGAGTTACAAAAACTAAAGACCCTTAGGGTGCGCACCCCAACAAGCCCCTAAGACTCACTGGTGGCCCGTCCCGGGACACTCCGTCGATTTTCTAGTTGAGGAATATTCTTTGTGAAAATAGTGAATTGAGTGTTGAGGCTGTGCATGATGTCGTCAGCTACTTTCTCCTTTTCGACCAACTCCTGCAATTCTGCGGATGATACTTCACTAGCCTTTTCCTATGCAAATGCATCATAGTACTTCAGAACTTTGAGTTGGGTGTCGACAAGAGTACTCAACTCGAAAGCTTCGCTGATAAGTGGTTGCATAGAATTTTCCACTTCTGTTCCTTTTCCTCTGCATAACTCAATTTCCTGCTGGAGTTCATTGCTTTGCTTTACCTTAAGCATTTTCTCCATAGGTGGCAGAGTCTTAATTTCTGCTTTTACTGCATCCAATTCTGTTTTTTACTTCCTGATGGTTTCTTGCAGCTATCCAACTTCTGGATGTTCCTGCAGGGTGGTCCAAGCCTCAACACTGTCTGCTAGCAGCTTTGCTGCGCTTCTCACAGTATCCGAGATTTTTTCTCCAGATGCCTGAATGTCTGCTCGGTGTTGCTCCCTGACCTCTGGTAGGCTCTCTAGGGTGATGCGGAGTTGAAGCTTTGAAATCTGAGCCTCATGTTCTGCTTTGAGCTTTTCTATTTCACTGTGATACTGCTGTGCGTAGTCTTTCAGCCTAACTAATCTTTGTTCTGGCTCTTCCACCAGTTGTACATCAAAGTTAGGAAGACTTCGACATGCCTCATCGAAAACTCATACCAGTGTGATCCGCTTACGTTCTGCATCACTCTTTCTCTGCTCTACTGCCTCGAGCTGCACTGCGAAGCCCTGCTGCTGACTTATGGCATTTTCCAACTGTATTTGCAAATAGTGGTGGCGTGCCTGGATTTCCTTCATAATCGCTAACTGACAAAGATGTAGCTCCGTCATGGACATCTTAGTGTAATCTATTCCAACCTTCATACTCATCTTCGAATGATATGCTGCATCCATTACGATGAGGGCTACGCTCGACACTTGGCCTGTGTTATCTCTGGCCGGCCATTGCCTTAGTTCTGGCTACGTGCTTACTGGGGCGCTGCTTGCAGCAGTACCAGTTACTGATTTTGGTGCTAAGTTCTTCAGCTCTGAGATGTGCTTTGCTACACCGGTGATAGCATCCAGATGCGCAGCTGCAAACTTTGACCATTTTTTAGTGAGGACTTCTATATACTTTGAAAAATCCTCATCAAGCTCCTAACTTGTCAAGCCGAGCCCTTCGTCGATATTCTTATCCTTGGATGCCTTCGCTTTCTTGCGGGACTGTAGTTTGGTCACTTCCTTTGTCTCTGGTGTCTTGCCCTTGTCCTATCGATGAGGGTTTGAAATGGTTTTGACCAAATCCTCTCCTTCCTCTTCATTTTCATCATCTCCACCTTGGGCGCTTTCACTCTGCTGTGACTCAGTTTTCTCGTCGTTGTCTTCGGGGGGGTCTTGCTGCTGCGTGTGACTAGGACCTACGTCTAGATTGGTGACTGGAGGGACTGGAATCTTAGGCCTTTTACCTGTGTCTTTCAACCATTTTGTCAGCCACTGCTGCACTACCGCGAGGATGTCAGCTTTAGTTACTACATATGGTAACTTAAACCATTCGTGCTTGTTATCTGCGCAAGCCTGGATAAAGATATGGTGCATATTGGCCCTGAAGTTGACCGCTCCATCATACTGGGAGAATAAATCATTACTAAGACTTGGTGTTTGTATGATTGCATATGAGATACTCATCATATAAAAGGAAAATACATAGTCTGTCATCTATTGTAGGGCTTTATCTTGTGAAACCCACAACGATGCGTACTTGGCTGCGCCAAGCATGTTCGACGATACAGCAGCAAACTATGCATTAATAGGTTCTTGCCATCCGACCAGTGCGATGAGGAAAATCAACCATGAGTAATGGAAGGGCCTACCTTTCTCCTGTGTGTCACAAGCATCTTCAAGGAATTCTTTCGCAAGGTATGCTGCCCAGTTGTAGCTGTATCCTCCAGCACAGGTCACAACAATTCGGATAATCGGGGTAGGCACTTCAGTTGGTCTGCACTTTCGTATTATTTTGTATGCTAAGAGCTCAGCTCCGAAGCGAATGTTGTGATCTTGGATTGTGGAGGTGTGATACCCTCATTTCCCCTTTGTCAGGCCGAAGCGATTCTTCATGCTTTGTCCCCGGGTTGGGACCTACCATTGGTAAGCCTGTGATCCTATGAATGAGCTCGCCATCTATAGGGATTTTCTTGTCTCCTATCCATAGGTGGTCAGTATGTACTAATGCCAGCAGCTGCTTGACCACTATGGTCACCTGTGTGCTACGACCAAAATGGGGAACATCAAGCATCTTCAACAGACCAGCTTGATCTAAGCCAGCAGCCCACTGTTTGACTTCTAGTAGTGTTTCCCCAGTCTTTGGATATTTGACGAAATGCAAGTATTGAGCTGGTGCAAATTGTGGAAACTTCCCAAGATCATTCGTGTCATGATCGACATATTTAAGCCGGTCTATTTTCCCTGTCATCGTTCCAACCAACTGCACACCTGGTGGCAGCGAAGGGGTGCATAGAGTGAACTTAGCTTTCCGCCGAGGGGGTTTAACTCCTGGTCGAATAGGCTGAAGATATGGTGGCCACTGCAGTGCAATGTTCTCATCCCCTTCATGTGGGATCTCTTCTAAACCAGGCGGATTCATTCTAAGATCCTCCGATGTTTTCCCTGATAGCTTGTGTCTGTCTTCATTCTGCTTAGAATGAACTTTAGGCTTAAAATTTTTACTGGCAGAGTGTGTCTGCATTGGCGGAGTCATTGCTGGTGGAGTCTCTTCATGGGGTGCAGGAACAGGTGGGTGGCTAAAAAGATCCTGCAGATTCCTTTGTTCAAATTCTTTCACTAAATCCTGAAGCTCTTGATCAGTTGTCATGGGCTCGATTGTAAAATGCAAGAAACTATAAAATGCGAGCATCGCTGGTGTGGGTGTCTTCTTATAGAATCCATCAATTAAATATGGCATAAATGGGCATTGATGATACTGAATCAGGAAGAGATCCTATCCAAACAGCGGTAGATTTTCCAATATCGCGTTAATATAGGCAATTAATACAGAGGACGTACCGGCGCCGCCAAACTGGATTTCTTCTAACGGTCGTCTTTGAAGTTCTCACAGATCTTTCTTGCTTCGGCATAAGAAGTTACTCTGACTGCACCCAAAGAAGGATATTCAACACTTATAGACACCGTCTGCGACATGGAGTCGAGCTTCCACCCACAACAGAACATCTACCACTGCCTCAATTATTTCGGGCATGTTTGAAAGCTCTGTCAGAAATAGGTTCTGATATTCCTGAAGAAGTTGGGCCACCTTTCTCACCATTTCGTCATCCCAATAATCTCCAATTGTAGCAGACTTAGGGTTTTCTTCGGATCCAGGGTGTACGGTTCATTTCTTCAGGGGATGAGTCACTTTAGGTACTTCAACTATTGGTCCTTGTACTTCATAGTGTCCATGTGGCTTCAGAATGGAAATGTTACACGGATCGTTATCCTCTTCAATTGCGAGCTGATAACGTTTGACTACATTAGCTTCTTGTTCCTTCCAATCAGGTTGGTACTCTGCTGGTTCTTGATCCTGAAGTACCTCAGTAGGGCTCAACCTGATAGCTACCTCCAAAGCTGGACAAACTTCATTACTGGAAAAGGTAAACACAAAACTATCAACAAGATAATCCCAACTTATAGTATCTTGGTGAAGCTCAGCCTCTGCATACCAATGCTTTGTTATCAGTTCCAGAGTATGTACAAACCGATGTACCCATTATTCCTGAGATACATGCTTCCACGCTTCATAGCACTATGCCAAATGTTCCCGAGGGCTAATCTTTCCATCAAAACTGTTGTGCACCTCCTGGGGATGATCCAAAAATCTCAGGTGAAGGGACTTCTGACAAGCTTCCCAACTAATAATGGACTTCTTATCGCTATTCCACCATCTGGCTGTTGTGGCTCTGAATGCTAAATATAGAGTCTCCATTTTCTGTGAATCTGGGATCTGTTCAAAGAAGTGTACAATAAACTGTTTTGGGTTTGTCGAACCATCAAAAACAGGTAAGGCTCTTGGCTATGAGCTAAGCCATCTGAGGGATTTGGTAATTCTAGCACATCTATGTCCATGTAGCTCATACAATCGGTTCTACCAGTTCTCTAAACCATCATCTGAGTCTGTCATGTAGGAGCTGTCACACTGCCAATCCATGATACCTTTGGCAGTGGGATCAACATAATCTTCTTCCTTAGCGGTGATATTATAAATATGGTCTAGGACATCCTGATCTTCATCTCTGAGTGGTTATGTGTACCTTTCTCTTTGAGAGGGGTCCAGTGGTATGATGAATCTCAAATCTTTCCCTTCGAAAGTCATATGTCTCTTCTTAAGGTTAATGACTGCAGCATTTTCCATTGCCCATTCAATTCCTAACAAGGCCAGGTAGGGATTCTTGTCATCAATGATCTCAATAACTTCGAAGTTTGCTAAAGTATTGACCCCATCAATATCTACTAAAACACTAGGGAGTCTGCCTAGGGGCACAATCTTCTGCTGATTGGCTAATATCAGCTGTATAGGGGACCAATCGAGGGTAGGTTTTCCCATTTGTTCCCAGGTTTTCTTGGTTAGGACATTTACTTCTGACCCTAAGTCCAAGATTACATCACTCATCTCATACTCTCCTATCTGAGCATTCAACCTCATTTCCCTACCAGTTCTTCTGACTCTATTAACAGTTTTTGTCCTACTAGAGCTTCGCGGAGGTTCACAAGAAGCAATAAATTTCTGTAGCTCTTGTAAATCATTCTGATTTCTTAAGAGTTTCATACAGCTCTGTAAAACGGAGGACAATGTACTTAATTTGTCCATCGAAGCTTCTTGCGGCTGCTGCTGATGTTGCTACGTAGGTGCTAGTGATGTGCTAGGATCAACAAAATCTCTCTTGGCTTTCATGAATGTCTCTTTCTCTCTTTCTATATTAAATGCTAGGACATTCTCGGGGGACTTACGAACCCAAGCCTCATCAGGCTGTTTTTCCTTGTTCTGCACTTCTGTCATGGCACCACTCCTGGTAACAACATTAATGGACGGGATAGGTCATTGCTCCACAACAATAAGCTGAATATTCTTAGTTGGGGCACTATTTATTTCCTAAATATTGGCTATCAGCTACGGGCACTATTCAATAACATGATCAACAACTCTGCAATACCGACATGCCGTAGTTTGGTTCCGACAGTCAAGAGCGAGATGTCCGACTTGGTTACAGTTATAACACACCACCTGACCGTGACCTCTACCATCCATACCACGATGACCACGACCTCCAAAATCACCTCTTCCTGAAGCACCACCACGATAACCATAGCCATCATTGATCTGTCCCTCATTTTGTAGCTGATAGGCATCATAGGTGCGTTCTCTTATGAGGTCAAAATTGTGACACTCATCTTCATTATGTCCTACTGACTTACAGAACTTGCATTAGGGGCTCTTGGGGACTTGCACATACCTCTATAGCAGATAGCAATTCTCAGGTCGATGCTGGCCAGTTGTCCGATAGATCTCACAATATAGAAAAGTAGGGTTGAACGGGTTTGGCGCACCAGTATTCAGGTAATTTCTTACCACAAGACACTGTTCCTTGTCATGACCTTCTGTCCGACATTGTGTACACCAAACCTCTTCATGACCATTTTTTTTGTTCTTCATATCATGAAGCTCCAGAGCCATCGCTACCAATTGTGCTTGGATTTGACTGATACCAGAATTATCTTCGACAGGGGCGGTTTCAAGCTTCATCGCGATTTCTAGAGCCTCTTGCTGGTCCGCAACCTTCTGTTGCATGAGTGGAGTCCTGATATGCGGGAGCAATGCTGCAATGAACCATTCCTTGTGCTACACAGGTCAAATGGTGAAACTGACTTGGTCAAGCAGAACCTTGAACCGTTGGTCAAAGTCCCACATTGATTCTCCTCGCCTCTGCTGAATCTCTTTCAATTCAGTGATACAGTGCGACTCTAATTTAGGTTTCTTAAACTTTTTGATTATTGCTTCTTTAATATCATCTAAGGCATGACTCTTATTACTGGAGAATTTCATGAACCAGGTCAACCCCGGTCTTTGAAAGAAGTAACGAGTTGCGCCCTTTTTACGTCTTGATCGGTAATGTTCTTAGCATTCTACACTGCTTCACATAAAAACCAGAACTGTTCAGGATCTTCTGATCCAGTTCCTATGAAAACAGGGAGCTTAATATCATCAGTCATGTGGGCCATAGTGGATCTAGGGGGGGTTGGAGGGGGCCTGGAGGTAGGCGGGGGGGGGGACTGACGGGGGTAGACTAACCTGCGACAGGAATACTTGGGCTACTGTTACTTGCAGACTGTGATGGATTCTCAGGGATAATAGGCCTGCGCAGCAGGGTTACTGGGGGGTTTCCAATAGAAGGGGTTTCTTCAGGTTCAGGGACTGCTAGGATTACGGGGTTAGACTCGGTATCCTGACCTAGAGTATAGGACTCAAATTTTTTCTTGTACCTTTTTCCACTTCGCAGCAAACCACTTTGCTCATCGAAGGTATTTTCACTTGCAAACATACGTTAGTAATACGAAATCTAACAGTCTAATTTGAGGAGTAATATACCTTTTTTAGCTAATAGCATTTTAATTCGCAAGCTAAATGAATTCAAAAACTTACCCCTTGGTCCTTGGAAGAACTATCATTCAGCTTCGCTAAAAGAGGTACTTGTGTCAATGGAAAACTCCGTCACAAATGCTTCGAGGGTTCGCGTCGTCCAGACATCAACAACGTGGGATATCTCGTTGTTCACCCTTTTCAATATATTAATTCATGCGGAGGTCCAAGCAGGAAACTGTTCATCTTGGAAGTTTGTCTTCCTCTCTGTTAACCTGGATAACCACTGGTGCAACTCTATGTGGGTAGTACACAAAAAATCTCATAAACATCAACAAAAACATACCTTTGTAAAAAGTCATCCGCACTGCGATGCGGATCTTTTTTCGCGTGCTCAGCAAATTTCAGATAGGTCTCTTGAATCCAGTCACCAATTTCTTGCACGGAGGGTCTCCAGAACATATCCCTTGAGGTACGACGTAAATCCCTCTTGAGTAGATACCGAGTTCAACCGGCAGTGGAACCAATTTATTGGGCTATAGGGAAGACCCGGGTTTTATACCATTCACTTCGCACCAACAAAAGACCCAAAGTGTTGGCCCTTTCGGCAACAACCTGCGAACAGGTTGCAGTCTCACCCGAAACAACTATAGGGGGCCGTAGAACCAGGTTTCTACAAGCAGAAGAGGGATATTACTGTACCTTTAGCCTTTAACAAATTGTAAGCATACAATACAGAGCTTCAACAATACATATATAACTTCGCACTAGATAAACAAATAGTTACTTGCTTAACCCTTACTGGGAATTCACAGCGAAGTTATTATTCAGCATTGATCTTACTTATCAGTTATTTACTTATCAATGCATAACAAACATAATAGAAACAACACAAAAGAACCAAAACACCAGATAAAACGGGGTTCACCGCCAGTGTAGGGGCTATGTCCACAGAACTGTGTTTTATTCAACTCCTTTTACAAAAAACCCCACAGTTCTGATCTACGCACTCAGCTGCAGATCCCTTCAAGTCCTTAAAGCCCCGCACACGGTAGCAGGCCTCTGTGTGCACAGCTGCAGATCTTCCTAATCACCCAAAACCCTCTGCGCACACAGCTGCAGAGGTTGTCCATGCACATAGCTGGGACTTAACCTTTCTTACAAAAATAGCCTTAGCTCCGCATCAATTCATCTTACATCAAAAGCCTAACCTAACTTCTTTACAAGAGTGCCTATTTATATAGCGCACTATTACAAAACCATGGACTTAGACCATGGGCACCCTGAACCCTAAACCCTGGACTTAAACCATGGGTTTATTACAACATAAGACTTTGACTCAACCTCGACACCCCTAAGACTGTTTTGAGTTGTAACTCCACTTACAAACTTCCACAAAAACCATGGAGTTACCAAAACTAAAGACCCTTAGGGTGTGCACCCCAACAGATGATTAATTCACAAAAAAAAATTGTGTGAAAATATGGTGAAGAAGATAATGTTCATGCACTATCAGTAACCTGAATTTGCGCATGGACAGTCAAACCTGTGAAAATGTGTTGTAGTGTTTCTCATACAACAACTGCTATTGTTTATACTAAGAATAAACGTGCATGCATTATTGTTAACTAAAACAGGGATGCGTTTTGGACACATAGAACGAGTGCGCATTTTACTCTAATAGAATTTAGGAGCATTTAAGAAGGTAGTTGCATGGCTAAGAGATCATTCAAGGTTTAGCAGGAATTAACAAGCACTACCTTAGTCTTTGCACCTTAACACCCGCCCTTTCTTCAATCTAACTATATTGTTTTACAACTCTAGGAATGTGTGTGAGAAACAAATAGGTTAACGGGTGTTAGTAATAAGGAGATACATGGGGATATGTGTGTGTGAGAGAGAAGTATAGGTTAGGGGGTGTTAGTGGTAATGGGAGACATACAAATGTGCGTATGTGTGTTAGAGAGATAGGTTAGGGGGTGCTAGTGTTAAGGTCTTACATAGGGATTTGTGTGTGTATTCCAGAGAAATAGGGTAGGGGGTTCTATTGGTAAGGTATGACATAGGGATTCGTGTGTGTTTTCTAGAGAGATAGGGTAGAAGGTGCTAGTGGTAAGGGAAGACATAGGGATGTCTGTACGTGTGTGTGTCAAAGAGATAGGTTGGGGGGTGCTAGTAGTAAGGGAATATATGGGGATGTGTGTGTGTGTCAGAGGGGAGACATAGGCATGTGTGTGTGTGTGTTAGAGGGGAGACATAGGGATGTATGTGTGTGTGTGTCAGAGAGACATAGGGATGTGTATTGGGTGACTAGGAGTTTAGGACTGGGGGGGGGGGGGACCTGTGGA
>LPNX010246467.1:70359-276613 GCA_001517045.1 Pseudotsuga menziesii
AGAGATTAGAGAATGGTTTGGTAATCGAGATGAGGGGGGAGAGAGGTAGGTGGAAGGGAGTTAGACATAGGGAGTGGAGGATGGGGGATTCTTAAGAATTGGGGGAAATAGGCATGGGGGGGTGTTAGTGGTAGGGGGTGACCCATGGATGTGTAATGTCGGTGTCTGTGATAGAGAGAGAGAGAGAGAGAGAAAGTTGGATACTAAGTGTATTTGGATGATTTGGGTGTTAGAATAATCAACCCATAGTTTACCCACTTAGACATTAATTTAATTATTTTTGTCTTATTTTCCTAGTTCATGTGTCCCACCTTGTGCAAGTTGTCTTTTGCCTATCCATAATGGTCAAACTTTCCTTATTTGAATCATGTAGCACATGGTAGAGCTAAAGGAATCAATTCTACTTTATTCCTAGCATCCTATGCGCCCTTCTACTTTTTCTGCTTTATTGCTTGCTTTTTCAGTGTTTTAAGGAAAAAGGAAAAGCTAGACTAGGTGAGGTTGACTAGTTTTTTGTCCTACACATACTCCTCTCTTTTCTCCATACAAAAGCATGTATGAGCTGCCATTCCACCACTCTTTAGCTTTCCTATGCCTTTTTTCTAATTCGTGAGCTCCATGACAAATTTGGGATTAGCTTTTTACACATATGGGGGATTTGCTTATTTTTAGTAAGCTTGCTTTATGCTAGATTTGATTTGCACCTCATGTAATCGAATCCTTGATGTATTCTATTTATTCAGTAGTCTATGCTATTATATAATTGGCTATTTTACACTGAGTTAATACAGTTTATTTTTCAGCTCCATTTTTCTGTCTCTTTGCGAGTAATTTTGCATGATCAATTGTTAATTGTTGTGAGTAAAATTAATCTATCAATGGGTTCAACTTCCACATGGTATAGGAGCTATTGTAGATTGTTTTATCTCCTCCAAAATTGTTTTACAGGTTCAACATCAGTGACTCGGATCCTTCTACTAACAGCCAGGACAAGATTTCTAGCTATGGATCAATCACAGAAAACTATCTTGACTCCCTTCAATTTATTTGAATGGAAAGCAGAGATGGAGATAATGTTGAGAACGAAAGGCCTCTACAGGGTGAATATGGAAATAGAAGCAGAGACCAATGCAGTTGCAGAGAAGATAAAATGGCACAACAGGAGGGATGAGGCCTATGGTATCCTGTGTTTGAGTATTTCCAGAGACCTCCTTTTCCATCTTGATGGATTGACATCACCGAATGAAGTATGGGAGAATATTGCTGATCTTTTTGGAAATACAGATGAGATGAGGGGACATCAAATTGAAAATGAGCTGATTTCTCTGAGTCCAAATAGCTTTGAATCCCTGCAGCTATATTTCTCCAAGTTCAAAGCACTAGTTTTGCAGCTGAAACAGTGTGGGATCGAAATGAAAGATGATCAGCTCATCCTGGCCATCCTCTCGAAGCTATACCCTGACTATTTAGTGTTTGTTTTGACCTTCTATGCCACAAAACTGACAGCTCGAACCTGGAAGATGCCTAGCCTTGCAGATTTCATGGAATCTCTCACACAAAAACAGGACAAGCTGGTGATGATGGGCACCATCAAACCATCCAAAGATCAAGCTCTGATTGCTGGAGATTCGAAGCTGGATTCAAAAAGAAAAAATAAAGCTAAAAATCCACCTGAGCAAAAGAGAGACAAGAAACAGTCTCCGGAGGAGCCACAAGGTTCCAAGAAGAACTACCAGAAGAAGAAAAACAAAGGTGAAATGAACAAGTGTGCATACTGCAATAAGGGCAATCACTCTGAAAGCTCTTGTATGAAAAAGTTTATAGACATGATGACCCAACTCCTGGAGAAGAATGGCATCTCCCTTCCAGAAAACTCAAAGAAGAGAGAAAGAGGACCAAGTTCAGAAGACAGAGAGAGAGTCCATGCTCTAGTTGCTGGCACATCAAGCTCACCCAGTTTTATCATTTATTATGGAGCTTCAAGACACATGGTTTTGACTAAGGAGGCCTTCTCCTCACTGGATATGTTGAAAGGACCACCTATTGTATTGGGATATGACTCTGTCACTAAATGTTTGGGCAAAGGCAGGATTGATCTTGATCATGGCAATTCAACAATGTGTTGTATGTGCCTGGTATTGCCTCCAACCTTCTATTAGTGTATCAGATGAATCACACTGGGTCTCCTAAGAAATTAATATTCTCCCCTGATGAAGTTGAGATCACAGAAATCTCAAGTGGTAGATTCATTGCAAAAGGAGTTGCAAATCATGCTGAAAAGGTATACATGTTCTCACACTTCCTACCTTACTCAAACCCCTCTGCTCTTCTGATTCATGCTAATGAAGTTAGCAAGCTTTGGCGAAATATTTGGCCACCTAAACTACAAATATCTTTCTTATCTTAGTGAAAAAGATATGGTCATAGGGTTGCCAAAGATAAAATTTTCCAAAGGAGTTTGCTAAGGTTGTATCCTAGGAAAACACCCAGAGCACAAATTTGAGAGAGCTAGTCATGAGAGAACCTCTGCACCCCTCGAGATGATCTACAGTGATGTTGCTATCCCATTCCCTCATATGTCCATGAGTCAGTCCAAATATGCATTCACTTTTATTGATGACTTTTCTAGGTATTGCTGGGTTTACTTCCTGAAGCACAAGTCTGAAGTTTTTGGCCTCTTCAAAGTCTTTAAGGCTTTGGTTGAAAACTAGTCTCGAAGGAAACTCAAGGTCCTCATATCTGACAATGGTGGTGAGTATGTCAATTCTTAGTTTATTAACTATTGTGTAGATGCAGGTGTTCAGATGCAGCATTCTATCACCTACACACCACAGCAAAACGGTGTTGCTGAGAGGAAGAACAGATCACTGAAGGAGATGGCAACATGCATGATGGAGGCCAAAAATTTTCCACCAAAGTACCGGGCCGAAGCTATCAATTGTGCAGCCTATATTCATAATAGGGTGCCTCATAAACAGCTTGATGGTATGATTCCCTTTGAAGCATGGAGTGGGCACAAGCCAGATGTGACCCATTTCAGGATTTTTGACTCAAAGGTTTGGGCTAGAATTCCAACAGAGAAGAGGAAGGATTTGCAGCCCCAAATCCAAGAGTGTATTTTTGTTGGATACTCTGAAGATTCAAAAGGGTACAAGTTGATAAATTTGAGCACAAACAAAGCCTTCATTGAAAGGTGTGTTCAGTTTGAAGAAGAACCCCTTGCAGTAGTGGAAGTTGGAGAAGCCTCTTCTCCACCTGAATCTCAAGAAGTAAGTAAAGAGTTTGTTGAACATGATGATTATAATTTTCCTGATGGATATGAGTTTATTACAGACCCTAACATCCCTACAAGGCCAAAATGGGCAGCCAAGACACTACATGCAGCAAGAGAGCTAGCTGGGGATCCCAATGACCCAAGAAGGAGTAGATCTCAATTTGAGAGTGGTCTGTGCATGAAGGATCCTATGTTTGCTGAAAAATGATATTTGATGGTGCATTCTAATCCTCAAACATATGGAGAAGTAGTAGGATATCCAAGATGGCAAACAGCCATGAAGGAGGAGTTCAGCGCACTCCAGAAGAGAAACACATGGGAGCTAGTGGTTCTTCCTCCAGGAAGAAAGTTAGTCCAGTGTAAGTGGGTCTATAAGACCAAATTTGCTGCTGATGGTTCACCAATGAAGTACAAGGCCAGATTGGTAGCCAAGGGATACTCACAAGTTCATGGCATAGATTACAATGAGACCTTTGCCCCAGTGGCAAAGATGGATTCCATCAGGCTAGCTCTAGCCATTGCAGCCTCAAGGCAATGGGAGGTACATCACATGGATGTAAAATGTGCCTTCCTAAATGGATATCTCACTGAGCAGATATATATGCAGCATCCTCAAGGTTTTTCTACTAACCCTTCTCTTGTGTGCAGGTTGAGAAAGTCATTGTATGGGCTAAAGAAAGCCCCCGGGGCTTAGTATGCCAAGATCGATAGCTTCTTGCTATCACTAAATTTTGTTCGGTAAAAATCAGATCCAAATGTCTATTTGAAGTTAATTAATGGTTCATTAATGATCATTGTGTTATATGTTGATGAACTCCTCATTACGTGAAGCTCAAAGGATGAAATTGCTTCCTTAAAGGGTGCTATGAACCAAGCCTTCTCCATGACAAATTTGGGGCTCTTAAGTCAATTTTTGGGGCTTGAGATTGCTCAAACCAAAGCTGGAATCAACGTGCACCAGTCCAAATATTCCTTGGACTTTCTGAACAAATTCAGAATGAAGGATTGCAAAGCAAGCAAAACTCCTTTCCTTTCAGGAGTGAAGCTGGAAGAAGCTGATTCTTCACCTATGGTAAACAATACACTGTATAGGCAATTGAATGGATGTTTATTGTATCTGACACATACTAGACCTGATCTTTGTTATGTAGTAAGTGTGGCTTCTAGATACATGGATCAGCCTCATGAGATCCATTGGAAAGCAGCCAAAAGGATCCTTAACTTTGTTCAGGGAACAAGGACACATGGGATCTTCTATAAAGCAAAATCTGATCTTGATTGGATTGGATTTACTGACAGTGATTGGGCAGGTGATAGCAAAAACAGAAAGTCCACATCAGGATATGTGTTCATGCTTGCAGAAGGGCCAATCAGCTGGTCAAGAAAGAAATAGAGTGCCATTGCACTCTCATCTATAGAAGCAGAGTACAGAGGAGTTGTTAATGCAACAACTCAATGTTTATGGTTGCAGGGATTACTTCAAACCAGAGTACTCAAGTACCATCTACTGTGATAACCAGAGTACCATTCGAATATGAAAATATCCAGTTCAGAAGTAGAGAACCAGACACATTGAGATCCATATGCACTACATCAGAGAACTTGTGCATGATGGCACCATTCACCTACTCTTCTATTCATCTTCAGAATAAGTAGCTGATATCTTCACCAAAGCATTTTGTGAGAAGACCTTCAGCAATCTCAAATCACTGCTAGGGATTGCTGATCATGCTCTGAAGCATGAGTGAATACAAGATTTCCAAATTTTGTTTTACAGTCCATGTTTAAGGGAGGATTTTCCCAAGTTGGTTTTGCCTCTTTCCTTGTTTAAATGGACACGCAGTATGTAAAAGGGTGACTAATCCTTGTTGCTAGGCCCTATATTTTTCTGATATATTAATCATAATTCAGGCTTAAGGGGGGGTGTTAGAATAATCAACCCATAGTTTACCCACTTAGACATTAATTTAATTATTTTTGTCTTATTTGCCTAGTTCATGTGTCCCACCTTTTGCAAGTTGTCTTTTTCCTATCCATAATGGTCAAGCTTGCCTTATTTGACTCATGTAGCACATGGGAGAGCTAAAGGAATCAATTCTGCTTTATTCCTGGCCTCTTAGGTGCCCTTCTGCTTTTTCTGCTTTATTGCCTGTTTTTTCAGTGTTTTAAGGAAAAAGGAAAAGCTAGACTAGGTGAGGTTGACTAGTTTTTTGTCCTACACATCCAGCTCTCTTTTCTCGATGAAAAAGCATGTATGAGCTGGAATTCCACCACTCTCTATCTTGCCTATGCCTTTTTTCTAATTCGTGAGCTCCATGACAAATTTGGGATCAACTTTTTACACCTATGGGGGATTTGCTTATTTTTAGTAAGCCTGCTTTATGCTAGATTTGATTTGCTCCTCATGCAATCGAATCCTTGATGTATTCTATTTATTCAGTAGCCTATGTTATTATAGGGTTGTCTATTGTACACTGAGTTAATACAGTTTAGTGTTCAGCTCCATTTTTCAGTCTCTTTGTGAGTAATTTTCCATGATCAATTGTTAATTGTTGTGAGTAAAATTAATCTATCACTGGGTTCAATTTCCACATTGGGGAGAAAGAAAGAGTGGAGAGAGAGGTGCCAGGGGGATGTGTGTGTGTGTGTGCAAGAGAGGAAGGGAGGTTTACGGCTTTTCATGGGGGTGGGGGGCGCTAAATGATTGGAGATAGAACAATAGGGGGTGTTTAAGAGTTAGAGGTAGAGAGAAAGGGTTATGGGTTTAGGGGTGGGGGGAAAGGGACATACAGGTGTTAGTGGTAATGGGGGACATAGGCGTGTGAGAGATAATGAGAATGAATGGGGTGGTGGGGTGTTAGGGAGAGAGGGAGTGGGGAGGGGTTGAAGGTAGGGATAGGAGGAGGGGGCATTAGTAAGACTTAGGGGGAAGAGGGGAGCAGGGGCAAGGGGGGGGGGGGGACATAAAATAATTTTAGTATTGATATAACTTACAAAACCAAATTTGTTGTAGTAGTTTATAAAATGCGTGCATTGCGATTTATAAAATTGCACTCCCATTTTTATCAACGTACACGCATTACTTTTCATTAAAATGTGAAACTATTTGTTTAAATTCAAAAATGTATTCCCTCCAAGTGATAAAGTCAAGCCTCCACTCATGCTTGCAAGGCATTCTTATGCCTATGTGTCTGCATCATACTTTGATTCGGATTCAACATGAATATGCCTTGTATTATGATAAACCATGGCTAATTCAGCATTATATCCAAATTTTCAATATGCTTGTGTTTAGCCGTTCGTCTGATTATGTTGCACAACTCCATTTTTTATGAGATTTTAGAAACAGATATGGTTTTTTTACAGATTCCAAATATTTAAATTTGAACAAGAATACATAATTTTTTCTATTTTTTTCTTATTTATCTTTGGTCATCACTCCACAACTCAAAAAACACATTGTTAGTGTTTCGTCCATATCTCTTTCATTTCTCAACCATTTAAAAACAAATTGTATGATGCACTAAAGAACACTGACCTATGCATGTTATACAAAACCCATTTCCAAATGATTACATTAAGAGATTCAGACGCTGCATCCACAATTGACATACCCTTTCGAGGTTTGATCTCTTAGATAATTAAAAAAAAAAATTATTATTTTTATTATTCAAAAAATAGTCATGCACTAGTACTATACATTCTCTATATGCAACTAGTTTTCGTAAATTTATTCCACCATTTGGTCACTCAGACATCGCACCCACAAAAACATATACCTTATAATTTGTCCCAAAAATAAAAAGTGTCTATTAAGAAATATCTAACTCTAGATAGTTAACAGCATTTTAAATAGAAAAAATATATATATTTGGAAAGGTCATTCAATTTCCTACATTTCTTGTTTTTTACTCATTGCAAGATTCATTATGTGTCTCAAAATATCCATACAAGTTTATGGATGTCTATTTTTTCAGTTTTCTATTGCATCTAATGTGTCAAAATAGACCCTCAACTTTGTGCACTCACCCATATCCATGCACCAAATACCAATAGACTAGCAGCAAATGAAGGATCCAAGGCTTTCCCACTGCAACTTAACTATTAGAAATTCAAATGACCCCATTATGCTAGATATTGTCGAAACAGGACTGGTGGAGTCTTACACAATCCACAAGAAACCCAATGGTAAAGGACATGGCTAGCACATCGAGGATCTATGCAGCATTGGATGGCTGACAAGCATACCATCATGCCACTATGCTCGAAATAGAAGGTAAGGTCTTGTACACTTTTATTTCGATTTTGATTGATCACGGTGCTTGTTGGAGCTATGTATCACCCTAGATTGATGAGACGTGTAAAATAAATAAAGTAAAACATGCAAAACCATGGCTGGTATAGTTAACCACTGGAACAAAAAGAAAGGTTTCAGAACTAGTGAGAGACTGTGAGGTAAACTTGAATAGGTTTCCAGCTAAGATAGATATAAATATCCTACCCTTAGGACCATGCAACATACTTATCGGCATAGACTGGTTGGAACAACACCATGTCATGCTCAATTGTCTAAACAAGTCAATACTATGCACGAGTAGCCAAGGGAATCAGACAAATATTTAAGGCATACCCAAGAAGGTTTCTGTTCAACAAATATCCTCCTTACAAGTGAAGAAGTGTATTAGGAAGGGATGCAAACTTTTTGAAGTGAACATCCAAGATGTAGAAGATGAGAGAGAACAAAAATTGAGGACTTTCTTGTCCTTGTGGACTTTAAGGATGTATTTCCCTGGGAAATACCGGGATTACCACCAAAAAGGGACTTATAGTTTTCCAAAGAACTGACACCAGGATTAGTACCAGCTTCCAAATCCCCATACCGCATGAGATCATAAGAATTGGTGGAGCTCAATTTGTAGTTATAGGAGTTGATTCAAGAAGGTTATATCCAACCCAGTGTGTCCCTTTGGGGAAAACCTATACTTTTCCTAAAGAATAATGATGGTATGATGCAAATGTGCATCAATTACCACCAACTTAACAAGGTGGCCATCAAGAACTATTACCCACTCCCTAGGATCGATGTATTTTTCGATCAATTTGGAGGAGAAAATATATTTTCAAAAATTGATCTGTGGTCTATATACCATCAGGTATGGATCTGCGATGAAGATATACATAAAACATCCTTTCAAACTTGATACATCCATTACGAGTTTATAGTAATTACTTTTGGTCTAACTAATGCACCAGAAAATTTTATGTGCATGATGAAAAAAATCTTCAATAAATACCTAGATAAGTTTATATTGGTCTTTATAGACGACATACTAGTTTAATCAAAGAGTAACGAAGAACATGAGGTGCATCTCCCCATAATACTACGGGTATTATGGGAACACCGGCTTTACGCTAAGTTTAGTAAATTTGATTTTACAAACCACAAATACAATACCTAGGTCACATCCTTTCCAAGAAGGGGATAACCATCAACCCAAAAAATATTGAAGCCATAGAAAATTGGCCTACCCCTACCTGTGTCAAAGATATTAGATCATTTTTTGGATTAGTAGGTTACTAACAAAATTTCATTGAGAACTTTTCAAGGATTTCCTGTCCCATGACCACCTTAAAAATGAAGGAAAACATGTTTTTGTTGAAAATGAAGTGCAAGGAAATTTTTTAGAAGCTTAAACAACTTTTGACTACTGCACCTATACTACGAATTGTGGATCTTGATGTGGATTTCAATGTTTTCACAGGTGCGAGAAAGGAAGGACTTGAAGGATTCCTCATGCAGAATGATTGTGTGATCTGTTATAAGTCACAAAAATTAAAGGAACACAAACAAAATTATCCCACCCACGATCTTGATCTAGTTTCCATTATCCATGCCTTGAAGATGTGGAGGCACTACCTCATGGGGAAGAATCTTCTTCTGAAAACAGGAAACATGATTATGAATTATTTGTTCAAACAACTGGATCTAAATGCTAGGCAGGACAGACGGTTTCCCTTCCTTAGCAAGTACCACTTCAAATTAAAGCATGTAAACGGAAAGGAAAATAAAGTCATCGATTATTTAAGTCGACGTGCTCATATGTTATACGAAGTAACATTAAGGAAAACCGATTTGGATTTTTGTGATAGGATCATTTCTATGGATTTGATCATTTCTATATTGAACTCCTAAAACAGTTTCAAGAGGACAAGCTATTTGAACAACAAAAATAGTATAAGGTGGATGAGACTGGACTATTATGGTCCAAAGAAAGATTGTATGTTCTGAAAGGAGGGTACATCAGGTCTAACATCCTAACGTAGTTCCATCAAAATCCATACTCAAGGAATCCAGGATATCAAAATATGATATAGGAAGTTAAAAAACACATTTTCTAGCCTAAATTAAAGGCCAACATAGAATTATTCATCGCAAAATGTCAAGAATGTCACCTAGTCAAAGTTGAGCACTAGCATCATTCAAGATTACTACAATTGTTACCCATTCTGGAATGAAAGTGGGACGTTATCAATATGGATTTTGTTATGGGTATACCAAAGAGAAAGAAGCATAATGATTAAATATTTGTAGCAATTGAAAAGTTCTCTAAAGAAGCACACTTTATCCTAGTTAAGTCAACATGCAGGGAAGTTCACATTACTGACAAATTCTTAAAGGAGATATTTAGATTGCATGGCATAACCAAGGAAATCATCTCGGATCGAGAAACGGAGTTTAAAATTAATTTATGGATGTCATTATTCTCCATTTTAGAGACGTAGTTAAACTTTAGTACTTCTTACCACCCGAAGACAGATGAGAAGACATAATGGGTAAACCATATTTCGGAAGACATGCTTAGAATGTATGTTATGAACAATCCCACCAAGTGAGAGGATTATCTGCACCTTGCATAGTTCGGATATAACAACGGGTACCAAACCTATGCCAATATTAGTCCCTTAAAGGTACTCTATGCCTAAAAGTGCAAAACACCGATTACTTTGGATATCCCAGTGGACTGGCTCATGTTGAGGACGGACTTATTAAAGGACCTAGAACAGTTAGTCACCAAAGTACAAGAGAATCTCAAGGAAGTGTAAGACCTACATAAAATTTTCACAGATAAGAAAATAAAAGATAAATATTAATATATCAGAAAACATTGTGGAAATTGAATCCAAGAGATAGAACAATCACACTCACAAAATTGCTAATCAAACATGCAAAATTAACACCAAAGGAGACTGAAATTGGATCATAACACTAATATGTATTAAATAAGTGTAAAATAGCCAATCTTTTGAAGTAATAGGCCTTTGTAATATATAATTACATGAGAGAATCAAATTCATAAATATGCCATTCAAAATGGTCAAAAAGAAGGCTTACCAAAACTAGTCAAATCCCCCATAGGTGCATAAAGCAGTTTCCAAATCTATGAAAATGATGAAGAATTTGCTAATTCAAGTGGGAAAGCTAAAGAGGGATGGAAAGAAAACTAATAAATTCTTTTATTTGGAGAAAATAATGGAGGATGATGTCGGAAAAAAACAAGTCAACTACACCTAGTCTAGCTTTTCCTTTTGCCTTAAATCACAATAAAACAAACCAACTTTTCAGAAAACGTAGATATGCACTTTAGAGGATATAGAATAAAGAAGAAATGATAAACTAGGTTTCTAGGATGTTTCTCGAGCACTCCATGACTTATTTTTAGCATGTGTTGAATTCTAGGACATGTAGAAGGAAACTAGCACAAAATGGAATCTAGGAAACTATGTAATAAGACAAAAATAATTAAATTAATGTCTAAGGTAGGTAGCTATGGGTTGATTATTCTAACACCCCTCCCTTAAGCCTGACTTTATGAGTAAATATCAGAAAATTATAGGGCCTAGCAA
Organism: Pseudotsuga menziesii; assembly: GCA_001517045.1. Taxonomy (NCBI): domain Eukaryota; kingdom Viridiplantae; phylum Streptophyta; class Pinopsida; order Pinales; family Pinaceae; genus Pseudotsuga; species Pseudotsuga menziesii. Next base: position 81,539 of record LPNX010246467.1, read on the forward strand.
TAAGGCTTAGTCACCCTTTACATACTGCTTGTCCATACAACCAAGGAAAGAGGAAAAAACCCAGTGGGAAAATCCTCCCTTAAACATGGACAGGAAAAAAAAAATTTGGAAGTATTATCATCACTCATACTTCACATAATGATGAACAATCCCCAGCAATTATTTGATATTGCTTAATGTATTCTCACAAAAAAAAATGGTGAAGATGTCTGCTCCTTGTTCTAAAGATGCACAGAAGAGTAGATCAATGGTGTCATCCTACACAAGATGTCTAATGTAATGCATATGGATTTCAATGTGCTTGGTTCACTATCTCTGAACTCGATCATTGTAGATTAGAATGGTGCTCTGATTATCACAGTATATAATGGTTGAAAAATCTGATTTGAAGCCACAATCTCCAAGTATCCCCTGCAACCACAAACATTGAGTTGTTGCATTTACAACTCCTCTATACTCAGCTTCTATAGATGAGAGTGCTATGGCACTTTGCTTCTCACTTGACCAGCTGATTGGTCCTTCTACAAGAATGAACACATATCATGATGTATACTTTCAATCTGTGTTATCACCTGCCCAATCACTATCAGTAAACCCAATCAAATCAAGATCATATTTTTCTTTGTAGAAGATCACATGAGTTCTTATTCCTTGAACAAAGTTTAGGATTCTTTTGGATTCCCTCCAGTGGATCTCATGAGGATGATCCATGCATATTGAAGCCACACTAACTGCATAAGATAGATCAGTTCGAGTGTGTGTAAGATAAATCAAACACACAATCAACTTCTTATACAATGAACTATTTACCATAAGAGAAGAACCTGCTTCTTCAAGCTTAACTACTGAAAGGAAGGGAGCCTTTCTTGGCTTGCAATCTTTCATGTTCAACTTTTTTAGAAAATCCAAAGCATACCTAGATTGATTTACTTGGATTCCATGTTGGGATTGAGAAATTTTGAGACCCGGGAATTGGATCAACAATCCCAAATCTATCATAGAAAATGCATTGTTCATTGCATCCTTCAAGGAGGAAATATATTTCTTTGAAATTGATGTAATCAATAGGTCATCCACATAAAAAACAATAATCATCAAATAATCATGAATCATATTCAAATAGACATCAGGATCAGACTTGCATCGAACAAAACTCATTGACAACAGAAAGCCATCAATCTTGGAGGTCTTAGGGGCTTGCTTGATCCCATACAAGGACTTCTTTAACCTGCACACTAAATATGGATTAGAAAAAAACCCTTCAATTTGCTTCATGTAAATCTACTCATTGATATCTCCATTTATAAAGTCACACTTCACATCCATGTGATGCACTTCCCACTGCTTTGAAGCTGCAATGGCTAGAGCTAGCCTTATGGAGTCCATCTTTGCGACTAGTGCAAAGGTTTCATTGTAGTCAATACCATGTACTTGTGAGTAGCCCTTGGCTACCAATATTGCCTTATATTTCAAAGGTGAATCATCAGCATCAAACTTAGTCTTGAAAACCCACTTATATTGAGCTAGCTTCCTCCCTGGGGGAATATCAACCAGTTCCCAAGTGTTGTTCTTCTAGAGCGAGTTGAATCCTTCTTTCATGGTTGTTTGCCATATTGGATCATGTGATGCATATTCATATGGTTTTGGATCTGATTCAACAATAAGATAGCATCTCTCAGCAAATAGAAGACCTTTTTCACACAAAGGGCACTATGAAATTGAGATCTAGTCCTCCTAGTGTCATTACGATTTCTAGGTAGTTCCCCAGCTGCATGAATGGTCCTTGATGTCAATTTTGGTATTGTAGGAATATTAGGATCTGAAATCAAATCATCATTACAATACATATTAGAATAATAAAATTTATTAGTCTATCCACTTACAATCAATGGTTCTGGTGGTGAAGAATACTCTCCAACTTCAATTGCAACTAAAGGCTCTTCTTGGAACTAAAAAATTCTTTCAATGAAAGATTTGTTAGTGCTCAAGTTGATCAGCTTGTACCCTTTTGAATTCAGAATACCCAACGAATAGTCAGTCTTGGCTTTGGGGTTGCAAATCCTTTCTCTTTTAAGTTCGAATTCTAGCCCAAGCCTTTGAGCCAAAAATTCTAAAATGGGTCACATTTGGCTTGTGTCCACTCCAAGATTCAAAAGGAGTCATACCATCAAGATTATTATGAGGCAACCTATTCTAGATTTAGGATGCACATTTTATAGCCTTGGCCCAAAACTTTGGTGGCAAAGTCTTAGCCTCCATCATGCAGTTTTCCATCTCCTTCAGTGACCTGTTCTTTCTCTCAGCAACACCATTTTGATGTGGTGTGTAAGGGATCGAATGCTGCATCTGAATACCTGTATCTTTACAATATTGAATGAACTTAGACTTGAGATACTCATCACCATTTTCATATCTAAGTATATTTAGTTTCCTCCCATATTGGTTTTCAACCAAGGCTCTAAAGACTTTGAAGAGGTCAAAAAATTTAGACTTATGCTTTAGGAAGTGAACCCAACAATACCTGGAAAAGTCATCTATGAAGTTCAGTGCATATTTGGCTTGAATCATGGAAATATGAGTCATTCGATACACTGACAAGAGATTAGAGGCAAGACCTGGAACCTACAACATATTATTGAAACTACCATGGTCAAGATCAATCCTACCCTTCCCCAAACTATCAGTGAGAGAGTCATCTCCCAAAACAATTGATGGCCCTTTCAACATGTCAAGAGAGAAGAATGTCTCTTTTGTCAAAACCATGTGTCTAGAAGCTCCATAATCTATGATGAAGCTAGGTGAGCTTGATGGGCCAGCAACCAATTCACGTACTCTCTTTGTCTTATGAATTTGGTCCTTCTTCCTTCTTCTTTGAGAAATCAAGAAGGATGATGTTATTCTTCTTTAGGATTTGGGTCAACATGTTAATTTGATTCTTCATACAAGAGCTCTTAGTATTATAGCCCTTACTATAGTATGCACACTTGCTCATTTCTCCTTTGTTATTCTTCTTCTGGGAAATCTTCTTGGAACCTTGGGGCTCCTCCTGAGACTTAGACTTGTCTCTCTTTTGCTCAGGTAGATTTTTAGATTTTTTCTTGCTTTTTGAATACACCCTTGAATCTCAAACAACCAAAGCTTGGTCTTTGGAAGGTTTTATGTTGCCCACCATCACCAACTTATCTTGCTCCTGTCTGATTGATTCCATGAACTCTACAAGCTTAGGCATATTCAAGGCTCGAGCTTTCAACTTGGTGGCATGGAAGGTCGAAAAAACACTGAATAGTCACATCCAAGCTTAAGGAATATGTTCAAAACTAGTTTCTTCCTTCTTTTCAATCCCACATTGTTTTAATTTCAAAACAAGGGCATTAAACTTGGAAAAGTAGAGTTGCAATGATTCGAAGCTACTGGGACTCAATGAGATCAGCTCATTCTCAATTTGATGTCCTCTCATTTCATATGTATTTCCAAAAATCTCTTCTAGCTTCTCCCACACTCCATTAGGCGATGTCAATCCATCAATATGGAAGAGGAGGTCTCTTGAAATGCTCAAACACAAAAGACCATAGGCCTCATCCCTCTTGTCGTGCAATTATTTTTCTCTGTAGATGCATTAGGATCTGCCTCAGTTTCCATAGTCACCCTGTAGAGACCTTTCACTCTCAATAGTATCTCCATTTCAGCTTTCCACTCAATCAAATTAAATGGATTCAAGATGCTCTTCTGAGATTGGTTAATAGCTCAGAAACTGTGCCCTTTAGTCAAGAGAATGCGCTCCCACTCAAGATGTAAAACCTGAAATAGAAATAAGGAAGGAGAGAGATTGATCTATAAAGGATTTGATACCATGTGGAAATTGAACCCAAGAGACAGAACAATTACAAACAAAATTGCTAATCAAACATGCAAAATTAACACCAAAGGAGACTAAAATTGGAGCATAACACTAATATGTAGTGAATAAGTGTACAATATCCAAACTTGTGAAGTAATAGGCTGACATAATATATAATTACATGAGAGAATAGAATTCATAAATATTCCATTCGAAATGGTAAAAAATAAGGCTTACCAAAACTAGTCAAAACCCCCATGGGTGCATAAAGCAATTTCCAAATCTATGAAGATGCTCACAAATTTGATAAGTCAAGTGGGAAAGAAAAATAGGGATGGAAAGACAACTCATACATGATTTTATTTGGATAAAAGGAGGGAGGATGATGTGGGAAAAAAATAATTCAACTACACGTAGTCTAGCTTTTCCTTTTTCCTTAAATCAAAATAAAACAAGGTAGCTTTTCGGAAAAAGAATATATGTGCTTAAAGGATCTGAAATAAAGAAGACATGCTAAATTGGGTTTCAAGGATGTTTACCAAGTGTTCCGTGACTCGGTTTTAGCATGTGTTTACTTCTAGGACATGTAGAAGGAAACTAGCATAAGAATGGAATCTAGGAAACTAGGTAATAAGACAAAAATAATTAAATTAATGTCTAAGGTAGTTAAATATGGGCTGATTATTCTAAAAAACATGTTTAATTAAAAGTAAAAGTGAAGAGAAGCTCATTGATCTTGGGAAGATGCAGAAAGTTGGAACCAAGATTTTGCGGACACTTTGAGATAGTGGCCAAGAGAGGGTTAGTGGCATATGCATTAGCTTTACCTTCTCATATAAAGGTTCATAATTTTTTCCATGCATATTTATTGAAGAAATATGTCTATGATACTAAACATTTTATTGATTGGTACTTATTACAGGTGGAACCTAACGGGGAATTTGTAACTGAACCCATTCATATTATCGACAATAGAGAAGTATAGCTTAGGAAGAGAACCATAGTCCAACTAAAAGTGCAATGGAATCACTTTGTAGTCGATGAGGCCACTCGGGAGGATGAAGTCACCATGAGAGAGGCTTACCCTGCATTATCTTATGACTTCATTTCTTGTCCTTAGAACACCGGCACGATGTTGTTTTAAGCGGGGAGGGTTGTAATATCCCTAATGTTGACCTTAACTATAATGTGCATGAGTCTTATTGCACATGATTTTATTTGATGTTTGTGTTTGCATATTGGGTGTATACCCCACTACACATGAGTTATGTTTATTAGTTAGATATATTGGGCATAAGCCAATGCATATGTTTTATTATATTGTATCATGATTGTATATGTTGGGTGTGGACCCTAATGGAAAAGGAATATTGTCGTGATAAATGTACTAGAGTTATTATTATGTGATAATGCATATAAATATACTTAGATGATTACTTTGATGAAATGTGTAGAATAATGAATGCATGATTGAGTCCTATAATGTGCTGGGAATAAACCCTAAAGCACATGAGTGATGATATTTGTGGTGAGCATAAGGTCTGGAGCACATGAGTTATGATATTTATGTTGAGCATAAGCTCTCGATCACATGAGTTATGAGATTTTTTGTTGAGCATAATATCTAGAGCACATGAATTATGAAATTGGAGGTGTTGGCCATAAGCCCTGGAGAATTCCAAATTGAAGTTGAGCATAAGCTCTAGAGCATCAGATCCTGGTCCATTGTATCCCTAGGTATATTATACAAGCACATCCTATCATTAGTATTGAGCGAGAGGTTCTGAAATTTCACTAAGTGTATCTCCCAATTATTAGCATTAAGATTGGGACCTGAATAACACTAGGAGTTACTCAAATTAAGTGTGTTGAGTGAGAACAACTATGAATAACATCAACCCTTATTTTACTTATTTTGAGTTGATTAAATGAAATTTCAAATGTACTTCTAACCAAGCACTGGAATAACTACCGTGATACATGAGGTAATCCAACATGAAAGGAGGATCTAGAGTTTTTTAAGTTAGTTGAGCAACCCTACGTGAGGCCTTAATAAAAGAAATAGCATAAGCTAAGGGAAGCATCAAATAAATGAGACTATGTTATATGATGCACAAATAAATATTAAAGATAATATGTAAAGTTTATATATATTATGAATAAAAGAATAAATGTGTGTGTGTGTGTGTGTGTGTACACATAAGGAAATAAAGATAACTAAAATAATAAATAAAGAGTCTATGTATTTATTATTAACTAAAATGATTAAATGAATATTCCATTCTAAAAGTTCAAATAGGAAAGTTAGTAAAATTTCCTATGCTAAACAAAATAATCATTAAATCCAAATAAATCAATTAAATATTATTTCATGAAAATAATGGATTCTTGATCTAAGTGAAGTTTAAAACAACTTCACTTTCCTAAAATGTTTTCTATAAAGACCCAAGCCAAGAGAAGGCCTGGTGGATCTGATCATTACTCTAAAAATAGTTTTGCAAAGCATTTCCAAAAGTAAGAATTCTTATACATAGTCTGATATTTCAAATAAGAGTAGACTCACCTTTGGGAGTTCTAGATCACTTGCATGTTGGAGCCAACTCGAGGGGATCCATATTACAACTAGGAAAGGTTTGAAGTCATGGTTGGGAGGAACTTGGTAGTTCCAAGGTTATTTGGTTATCATATCTAAGGTCAAAAATATCTAGGGTTTTATTAATTCTATGTGCTTATGTGTGCATCGTTCTTAGCCATTAAGAAGTTGAATAGGGCAGGTATGAGGTTTCTACATTTACCAGTTATATTATTTACGTTTACAAGTTGTACTTATGGATATTATTCTCTGGATTAAAGATCTACAAGTTTATTTGCAAGTTTGAATATATGTTTTAGGATTGTTTCATTTGTTAAATTGAAACTTAGCTTTTAAATTCTTAGATGGATCTAGGGTTAAAATGCTATTAGATTTACATTTAAACTAGTTTATAAGTTTATGTTAAAATTTGTAATCTAGATTCAAACCATCGATTCTAGATAAAATTAAACTAAGTCCTACATTACAAACTAGGTCTAAATTAAAATAAACCATAGATTTTAAAAATTAACTAATTAATCCTAATGATGAATAAACTTAGTTTATTCTTTAAAAATAAACATTACTTGAACACTGTTGAAATATTAAAACAAATATTAAACAAAAAAATTAAATACATAGTCATAACATTCAAACCAGGGATCAAATCCCTTGAAAACATACTCAAAACCTTAAGCTAGATGCAGTGTTGGAATATTTCATTTACCACCAAACGCAACCATAAATTACATATATCATATCTACATAAAAACATTAACTAATTAAATTAACAAACAAAAAATCATCATACTACAAACAGATCTATAAAACGATTATCGAATGTCAATATTAACCAAATGAAATTCCATACCCTCGAGAGAAAAGAGCGTTGAAAATTTATTAAATAAATAAATGACATAAACACCATATCTCACATATCAAAACTTATACAATCATTAACCAAAGTATAAAAAAATAATCATAGTCAAATAACCATCACGACCTAAGGTCAAGACCATCACGACCTAAGGTCTACTAATATGTTTAAAAACGTTAAACATTGCCAAATTAATATCCACAAAACTTAATTTAATAATAAAACCCAGCGAACAATTTGACCCAGGATCGAATCGCGTAGAGCTCAATTGGGAGCAATAAACATATGTAAACAAATAAACAAAACCATATAATAGTACAACTATGTATCGATTCCTATAAATAAAATACCATAAGCATATATGCATAAGAACTAAAAATTAAACTCATCACACCAATTGTGCTACCCAATCCATTACAGTCGCCCATGAAACAACCAAAGCATCATAACCAACCTACATAACTCATTCATTAAAAATGAAAACCAAGAATTATCCCACAAAAACGAAAAATCCCATATGAATCAAGGGCTTTCCTTGTCATTAATTAAGACAAAGTTAATTTATCTACATTACAAAAATAAATCCATTGATAGAGCTTAACCGATATAAACGATGAATCCATTAAATAAATCGAAGTAAGGGTTAAACACCCACGAAAAAATCCATAATCAAACAACATTAGTGAAATAATGGCATCGCAGTGCCACTAAAATGCAATGGCACTCAAAGAATTTATAAATGCATCCAACAGAAATCATAGAGCTCGTAGATACACAAAAACATAGATCCGAATCAATTTTAAACAAAATTACATCACTTTTATACATTTCAGAACAATCAAAGTTTACAGAGTCGCATCTAAGAAACACAACACCCAAACACGCAAAATATCCCAAACCCAAACCTACAAGATAACAAGTATTATACAAGTATCATTGGCCATTGTATCCCTAGGTGTATTATACAAGTACATCCTACAAGTAGTGTTAAGTGAGAGGCTATGGAATTGCACTAAGTGTAACTCAAAATTATTAGCATTGAGCTTGGGCTCTGAATAACACTAGGAGTTACTGAAAATAAGTGTGTTGAGTGAGAATGACTCTGAATAGAACCAACCCTTATCTTACTTATTTTGATTTGATTAAATGAAATTTGAAATCTACTTCTCATCAAGTAGTAGAAGAACTACCATGATACATGAGGTAATCCGACATCCAAGGAGGATCTAGAGCTTCCAACTTAGTTGACCAACCCTACCCAAGGCCTTAATAAAAGAAATAGTATAAGTTAAGGGAAGCATAAAATAAATGAGACTATGTTATATGATGCATAAATAAATACTAAAGATAATATGTAAAGTTTATATATATTATGAATAAAAGCATAATTATATATGTATATATATATATATATATATATGGAAATAAAGATAACTAAAATAATAAATAAAGAGTTTGTGTATTTATTATTAACTAAAATAATTAAATAAATATTTCATTCTAAAAGTTCAAATCGGAACTACTAAAAATTTACTAAGCTAAAAAAAATAATTACTACATTCACATAAATCAATTAAAGATTATTTGCAAGAAAATAATGGATTACTGATCTAACTCAAGTTTAAAACAACTGCACTTTCCTAAAATATTTTCTAAAAAGAGCCAAGCCAAGAGAAGGCTTGGGGGATCTAATCATTATTCCAAAAATAGTTTTGGAGAGCATTTCCAAAAGAAAGCATTCTTATTCAGAGCCTGGTATTCCAAATAATAGAAACCTCATCTTTAGGAGTTCTAGATTATTGCATATTGGAGCCATCTTGAGGGGATCTGGATTAGAACCAGGAACGGTTCTGAGTCATGGTTGGGAGGAACGTGGTAGTTCTAAGGTTATCCGGTTATCATATATAAGGTCATAAATATCTAGGGTCTTATTAATTATGTGTGTTTTAGTGTGCAGGGTTCTTATCCATTAACAAGTTGAATAGTGCAGGTATGAGGTTTCTATATTTACTATTTATATTAATTATTTTTACAAGTTTTACTTATAGATATTATGCTCTAGATTAAATATCTACAAGTTTATTTTCCAGTTTGAATATATGTTTCAGTATTAATTCATTTGTTAAATTGAAGCTGAGCTTTTAAATTATTAGATAGATTCTAGGGTTAAACTGTTATTAGATTTAGATTTCAACTAGTTCAAAAGTTTATGTAAGAATTTGTAATCTAGATTCAAACCCTAGCTTCTAGATAAACTTAAACTAAATCCTACGTTATATCCTAGGTCTAAATTAAAATAAACTAGAGAATTACAAAACCAACTAAGTAATCCTAATGATGAATAAACTCATCTTATTCTTTAAAACTAAACATTACTTGAAATTTGTTCAAATATTAAAACAAATATTAAACAAAAAAAATTAAATACATATTCATAAACATTTAAACCACAGATCGAATCACTTAAAAACAAACTCAATACCTTAAGCTAGACGCAGTGCTGGCATATTTAATTTTCCAGCAAATGCAACCATATACTACATATAACATATCTACATAAAAACCCTAAACAATTAAATTAGAAAACAAAGCAATTCATCATACTTCAAACATATCTTCAAAATGATTATCGAATGTCAATATTAACCAAATCAAATTCAATACGTTCCAACTAAAAGACCATTGAACATTTATTAAATGAATAAATGACATAAAAATCATATCTCACATATCAAAACTTATACATATCATTAACCAAACGATAAACAAATAATCACAGTCAAATAACCATCACGACCTAAGGTTGAGTCGCATAAGCTTCGACTGATCTTTGCTAATATTTTTAAAAAGGTTAAAGAATGCCAAATTAATATCCACAAAACTTAATTTAATAATAAACCCCATCCAATGATCGAACCAGGATCGAATCGTGTAGATACCAACTCGAAGAAATAAACATATGTAAACAAATAAATAAAGCAGTATAACAATACAACCCAATATCGATCCATGTAAAGAAAATACCATAAGGTTGTACACATAAGAACTAAAAATTAAACTCATCACACAGGCTGCGCTACCCAAGCCATTATGCTCACTTGTGAAACAACCCAATCATCATAACCAACTTACAGAACTCATTCCTTAAAAATGCAGACCAAGAATTCTCCCACGAAAGTGAACATACCATATGAATCAAGGGCTTTCCTTGTCAACAATTAAAAGAAAGGTAATCTATCCACATTACAACCAAATAAATCGATCGATAGAGCTTAACCCATATAAACGACAAATCCATTAAATAAATTGCAGTAAGGGTTAAACACCCACTATAAAATCTACAGTCAAACAACATTAGTGAAATAATGGAATCATAGTGCCATTGCAATGAAATGGAACTGATAGAATTTATAAACATATCCAATAGAAATCACAAAGCTTCTAGCAAACAAATAAACATAGAGCTGAATCTATTTTAAACAAAATTACTGTCACTTTTATACATTTCAGAACCATCAAATTTTACAGAATCACATCTAGGAAACACAACACCCAGACGAGTAGAGAACCCGAAACCCAAACCTACAATCTCACAACCTAAGCTCTACTGCCATCATTTCCCAGAACCACGATCGAAACCCAACAGGGTGGTTGTTTACAATCTTAACAACATAGAAACCCTGTAGCATCATAAAAGACCAAGCATTTGTTAAATGTCCCTTTTCCTACTTAGGATTACTTGAATGGTTGCACAGTTGACCAAGTCTCTTCCCATCAAGCAGAGCACTTAAGATGCCCCAAACCTACAAAATAAAATCAAACAACTATGAGAAGTATGAAATTAATCATTAACACCAAACGAAACTAAAAGAGTATAATTATGGGAATGATGGCATACCTGTAAGCATTTTCATGACTAGCACTATAAGCCCAACCAGAGTATGCGCATCTCCAATCGTGGAGCAATAAAACCTCCATCAACCAAAACAAATGAAAACCCAAAAACCCTAGTGTAAGGCTGAAGGATTGGACCTGGCCTTCACGTGGTCCATTGAATGCACCATCCTGGCCTCCACCATTTCTTAAATCAAAACCCACTTGCATATAGTATGGCTTCATAGTTCTTGCCATCCAAATATTACCCATTTCCATAGTTTCAATTTCCACATGCATACTATAGTATAAACCTCCACATTATATAGTTGAAAAGAATATGATCACAACATTAAAACTTAAACCCTCAATACCATAGGGTGAAGACATACATTTTACATTTAAACTTAAACCTTTTCATCCTATGGTAGTGAGCTTAAGGTTGTGAGCGTAGGTTTTAGTATTTCTTTGATAAAACCTTTAGCACTTAGATTTAGCTAGTTGTAGATGTTCGGACTCTTTTTCCTCACATTCATGAGCCTAGGTTTATAAGCGAACCGACTTGCACTAAAATAGTTACACATGCATTAGTTCACAAAATAACTTAGTAAGCCATGTAGCATAGGAACCTTACCTTTCCGAGTGAGTCGTTAGGAAAACATCTCACCACTTCACCCCTTGACATACAGAGGTAATTCATCCTCTTTGTTATATACAAATAATAACTAGATATCGTAACACAAACAACAACATCATTAAACTACATAAACATGTACATAAAATACAAGCGCATTGAATTATAGAATAGTGACATGTAAACATCATCATCATAAGAGAAACACACAACAAGGAAATAAGCAACAAAACTTAGGCTTAGTTCTTCATCCAAGTTTTCATTCCGCACTAAAAAGATGTCCTTAAGATCTTAGTAGTTTTATTAGCCTACGAAATTTTTTATTTATTTATGGATTTTAGGGACATTACACTAATAAAGGGAATCATCTCTTGTACATAAAATAAAACAATATCCAAGAGTGCCATATCTTATGTAGATAAAAGTCATTATGGATTTTGTACTTAGTGAAATTTGCTTATGTGAATGGTCATTTATAACATTGGGGTATATGTAAAAGTTAGATAAATCAAAGAGAACATAATTAGGGTCTTTGTTTTGTTGAAGTGTTGAACTACTATTTTCTACTTAATAGTAGTCTCTATTTATACCTTGTGTAGGAGTGATTGTATTTATAAATTCATAAATCTTTAAGAATGATTATGAGATTAACTTAGTTAGTGAGCTTGAATAATTCAAAGAAAAATTCTACACTGCGTGCCTTAAGGATCTTTTCATGTTTATGGGTATGTTACACAATGTTTTTCTAATAATTTCTTAGATATCAGTTCTGGCAAAATTTTGTCTGCAGAGGTAGCATGACAATTTTTTTTATGGTAGCACGAGATACTGTAGAACTTATCCCCATTCAGAGGAAGAATTTATAAGCCTAATACAATAATATAATTTCTCTGTAGAACTTACCAAAAAACATTTGTTATTATTTCTAAAAATCTGTATTTTTTAAATTTGGAAAATAGTTATGATGGGTAGCTCATTCCCCGATAATGTACTGTTTAAATAATAATTATCTTATTGTAATGTGTATTAATGATATAATTTAATTTAGAAAAATATTAGTATTTTTTTCATATATTTGATATTTCAAAAAGAATTTAGAATACACTGAACTTTGATAGTGTAATATATATATAATGATTCTCCATTTTACAAAAATTTAATAATAATAAATATTTGTATATTTAAAAAGTAATTAAGATATATAGTTATTGTATTTTTGAATATTTTAGAGAACAAAATTCACTTTTTTTCATATCTCAATAAAATTGATAAGACGTATTTGAAAAACTTGTTCTTTTCATTTTCAAAAATACATAAGTTTCATAAATTTAGGTAGATTTAAGGGTCTTTTAATCATTTTACAGGAGGATGTTGCTTTGATGCATGAAATGGGGTCAGAGGGTTACGGCTTTTGCACCTGTTGGCAATGTTTTAAGGTCTTACATTTTAAAACAACTCTTTATAAATTAGTAGATAATCATCAACAACTTTCATGTAAATGTGCCTAATCTTATATTATTCACAAAAATAATATATGCTTTTATAAAAACTTTCAATTTTCGTTAGAAACGGAGACTTTGCAGCTCTGGTTATAATTGTTTTTTAAATATATATATTAATTATTTTTTATATAATAATACAAAAGTTAAATATTTAGAATATGATTATGTATATGATATAGTTTTGTTGGAAATATCGAAATTAATTCTAATTCATATTAATTTAGTGTTCATTAATTTTAGTTTTATGTAGAATTAATTTGTATTTTTAGATAAATGTTAATCAAAATGTGGAATGTAATTAGTAAATATGAATTCAAATTCTATATTATATGAAATAATATTTTTTAAAAATAATATTAAACATATTTTAAATATTTTTATTTAACATTTTAAATATTTCAAATATATTTTTAAGCATTTTTAAAAGATTATAAAATTAAAATTAAAATTGATGAGGACATATAGTTTTCTTGGTTTATAGTTTTAAGATATGTATATATATATATATTAAAATGTCCAAACCAACTCTTTTAATTTTGTCCTCAAAATGAAAATAAGAACACCTTCATAGTTTATTTAGTTAGTCATCATCGGATATGCTTCAAGTTTATCTAAATTTCTAAAAATACAGATAAACAAGGTTTTTTGAACTTAAAATATTAACAATACTATTTATGATGTTATTTAATGTGAAAAATCCGTTTAAATATTATAGAGAACATTTTTTTTTTTAAGTTATATGAGGCCAATGTGCAATATTAGTTGGGTCCAGTATTAGGGTGATAGGAATTTGAACTTGTAACCCCTTTTATAATATGTTTCATTTCACTTCTTGGTTAGTCAAACTACACTCCTTGTATAAAACAAATATTCAAATATATTATGCATAAAAATGTAATAAAAAAAGTTTGTAATCTCAAAACCAAGGGATTGTCAATTACATAAAATGTAAATATGATAAAATCAACAATGCCATTAAAATTTATTTAATATTTTTATTAATCCATATAATACCTTTAAAATTGATTATAGATTTAAACCTTGTCTAAAAAGAATTAGACATTTAATGCTTTTATCTATATAAACATCTTAAAAATTACGTGAACTATGCAAACATAGTTTCTCAAACTTGGACAGAAATGAACATACGAAAATTTATTTCACTAAATGAAGGAAGTCAAAATGTCATAAAATGTTATTCAATTTTTGTCCAATGTTTTAAATAATATATTTAAGAAATTTTTTTATGTGATTATCAAAAAATATTAGTTAACAAAAATTAAAGCTATGTGAGAATTTAATTGTTGAGGAATTTATGTTTTAATTATTAAAAGTTGGTAATTATAATCTTTATAATTAATAAGTTTTGGTTATTATTTTACATATAAATTTTAAATACTTTTACATTTTTATATAAAAAATATTAATTTATTTTTAACTAGTTAATATAAAAGTTTAAATAAATATTAATTTTTAAATTGAAATATAACCATTCAAATCCTAAAATACCAACTCCACTTTCTATTTAAATGTTACCACTTATTTAAATGTTACCACTTGAACTTCAAACCAAACCATTAGTTTTGGAAACTCAAACTCGCACTCTAACAGTCAGTTTTTAAACTCTAATCCTCCACATAAAAAAGGTCCGGCCAAAAATCCAACCTGATTCATGTAAAGGAAGAAATCATCGACTCCAAAGATCACGCTCAATTAAAAACAAAAAACAAAAGGAGGTTGAATTTTTCACTCACGCAAAGCAATTCAAGGATGTAAAAAATTCCTCTACACCATATTAAAAGAAAATAAGAGAACGTGGTAGTGGCAGGGTAATTTTGCAACCAGTCAACTTCAAGCTCTTATTATGATGTATATTCAGCGATTTCATTCATATTTATTTTTCTATACTTCAATTACCAAACTATTTCAAGTTATACATTATTTAAATGCATTAATGCAATGCATTAACTATATGTTATTTATTTATTAACCATCAATTATTTTTTAGATTTTTTTGATTTCTAACATTTTTTAGTTATCTCCCATGAATTATTGGTTATTCATTCATCAACTATGAGTTATCCATGTATCAACTACCACTTATCCATTCATCAACTATCATTTATTTCATCCTAGTGTGATCCTAGTGCAATCTACAAAAATAAAAGTCATAGTTCCCCAAATTTTCAAATAAAAACACCTATAACCTAAAAATTCAAGTTTTGTATATAGGCTACTTCAAAAAATTTCATATATCAACCCCATACAGCTATGCAACACCAAACACCATTAATACCTATATCAGAAATAGAAAAGTCGTTATTCGAGATACAAACCAAAAAGATAGTAATAAATAGCAATTCTTCATGGAACTATTGGGGCTTTCCATGGAACAGAGGCCCCAAGCTAAGTTGGATCTCAAATGAAGTTGATATTATATTGTTAGTTGAAACTTGGGAGCACGAAGAATATAAGCTCCCTAACATAGATGGATTTGCACTATGGTCAATCTGGAACACACGATCTTATCGTAGAGGCATTGGGGGTATAACTTGTTACATTAGGAAGAACATCTTCCCCCATGCAAGGATTGATAAAAAATACCCTTACAACCAATATATTTGGATATAGATTACTGACATTAATGATAAAAAAACCTACATTGCAATCTATTATTTTTCCCCAATTAATTCTAACTTCTATAAGAAAAACAAGTTAGATAAATATTGTCCTTACAATGGTTTAAAGAATGAAATTCTAGCCTAAGAAATGAAGGTAATATCCTCTTAATGGGTGACTTTAATGCTCGAACTTCAAGCAACCAAGCTATTCTCCTAAGCAATTATGCCAACCCTAATCCTCTTCGGTTAGATGAAGACCTTACTCTAGCTAGCATGTACAAAAGAAACTCTGAATATCTAGGGGGGAATTTGTTTGGATATGAGCTAGTTAAGCTTCGTAGTGCTCAATATATCATAATTTTCAACGGTCTAAGGAAATGTCCCAATTCTAGCGAGATGACCTATATCCATGGGCTTGGTAGCAACATGGTAGAATATGTTATTTCAAATGTCCCTTTATATAATGAAATAATATTGTTTGTTTTATTAAACTACTATGAGCCTAACTTGGATCATAGACCTTTAACTGTAACTCTCAATTTTTTCATGCATAAGGATCTCATAGAAGATAATCCTTATAGCCAAAAGAACTTGATCTTTGATAGAAATAAAATGATATTTTTCTAAATGAATTAAAAACTAATATGTGTCATTTATCATGTATAAACAACATAGAATACATCTATCATAATTTCAATACAACCCTCTCATATTCTATTAACAAGTTTTCTATTTAAGTTTCATGTAATAAAAGAAATAGCAAAACCAACCCTTGGTATGAAAAAGATTGTAAAAGTGCGAGGAGAGAAATTAAGGAAGATATTGGCGAGTCTCTTAAAATAGACAAGACAAAATTTACAAAGACCTAAATAAAAGGAAAAAATTGCAATATATTCATAAAAGAAAAGAAAATCTCTTATACCTCTCCAAGGTGATTACTAAGAAATTTTGGAGGCAGATTCTAAATTAAAAACTAAAGACAATAATAGAATTGATTTACATGATTGGAATTCCTATCTTAAAAATATTTATGAATTCCCCAATGGAATAGATAACTTTGAAACCATGATCACAACAAAAGAAGTTTTCTCATTAGAAGACATAGATTATGGGGTTGATTGTCTGGCTAATCACATTGAAGGTTACCACGCAACAATCTTAAAAATTGGAGGTCATGTCCTCATACCTCACATCCACAAGATTTTCAATCAGGCAGTCAAGAAAGGGTTCTCTAAGCCATGGACTCAGAGCCTCATTATCCCTATTTTTAAACGTGGGCATACAAATAACCCTTGTAATTATTGGAAAATTATGATTAGCCCCTTCTTATCCAAGTTATATGGTATTATTCTATAAAATAAGATCAACATATGGATTGAAAGTGAAGGTAAGAGGGATAAATGCCAAGCATGTTTTAGAAGGAAACAATGAACAACTAACCACCTCATTATGCTTAGGATCATTGTGGAGGAATGTCGTAATGATAAATCCAATCTCTTTTGCTTTTTTGTGGACTTTATAAAGGATTTCGATATGGTGTCTAGAAATAACCTTTGGAATATATTAGAAGAGCTAAATGTTCCTTTCGAGTTGAGAGATTCCTCAATAAGGTTATACGAGAATTTAATTTTCAAGTTTAAAAACAATGAGGGGTTGTTGAAAAATATTAAGTGTAATATCAAAGTTAAACAAGGTTTCCCCCTCTCCCCTGCCCTATTTGGCATTTACATCGATAAGGTAGAAGCTTGTTTAGAGGAAGCAGGTTGTGCTGGCACGATCTTAGCTGGAATAACCATCATCCTTCTTCTATATGCCGACGATAATGTTCTTCTAGCAAGGTGTCCTTCTGATATTGATAAGCAACGAAGAATTCTTAAGGATTTTTTCTCTACCATTGGTATGACTGTTAACACTAACAAAACAAAAGTTATGGTTATCAAATCCAAGAAGGACACTTACACTAATTTTTTGTATGACAATAGCAACTTCGAGGAAGTGTCTTATTCTAGATACCTAGGAATTGATATTCATCACAAGCTCAACTAGAAATATAGCATTGAGAAAAGGATTAATGGAGGGTAGAAAGCTTATTTTGGTCTTGAAAATAATAGTAAAGCAACAAACCTTATGATGTAGGATAAAAATAAACTACTCTTTGAAACTTTAGTCACTCGTGTTATCTTGTATGGGTGTGAGGTTTGGGGTTGCAGCATCTCTAAAGAGTGTTGGAGAAATATTGAGCAAACCCATAAGTGTTTTATAACGTATAACCTCAAAATTAAAAGCAATACACCCCTATTCTCCTTATAGAAGTGGGTATTTCCCCTATCGAGAGCCTAGATATGACTAAGATTCTGTTGTACAAGAACAAAATCAATAACATGGGAGACCATAGACTTCTGGGATAAACTAGCTTTACATTCCAGCCGAAACTACCTAAGGCTCAAACAAGGTTGGTATAAAGATACGAGGGCCTTGTTAAACCATTGGGAGATCAACAAAAACGTTGCATTGCAAAATATTAATAACATTAAAAATATTGTTACTTCTAAGTTTAAAGAGAAAATGGTGTGAGAAAGATTTAAAGGATAAAAGAAAGTTAAGATATTATAAGGAGGTAATCAACGCTACTCTAGAAGATCAAAAGTATCTCTATGTTTTAACAAGTTCAAAGAAAAAATTTAATGTAGCCAAGATAAGAACGAAATCTCATAATCTCCATAGTGAAACTGGTTGTTGGGCACTTCCTAAAACACCATGGGTAGAAAGGATCTACCATATTTTTGAGAATATGAACATTGAGGATGAAAAACACTTCCTTTTAGAGTTCCCTGTGTACACCCACATTAGATCCGAGTTTAATAATCTTTGTTGCAATACCGACCTTCCTCGCCTTTTAACATGTCAAAATTATAGTGGGCTCGGGATGCTTCTCTCCAAGCTATTTGAGCATAGGAATACAATTTAAAAAAAACTAAACAATTCATTTCTTTAGGTCCGATAGACCAAAGCTGGTCTCAATGGACGTTAACCATCATCATCATCGTCGTCAATAATTAAATATAAAAGTCGATTGGGAGAGGATACATTTTTCAAAGACACTCAACACACCATTGGAGAAAAGCAATCTTCCTTATAGATTTATCTATACATGAACTTCAATTATAATTAATGTTAATGGATTTAATTAGAGTTAGTAGATTTGATTTCATAACAAATAAAAAGGCTATTCATAAAACAAAATTTAAATATTTTTAAAGAAAAATAATTTTTTTTAATCTTTTTAAAAAATAATTAAAATAATTTACACTTTTGAATATATATATATATATACTTTTCAAATTTAGAAATTTTAAATTTTAAATAATAAATATTTTTTTTAAATACAAATGATTTAAGATATAAAATAGTATAAAAAACTTATTATTCAATTGTCATTACGCACTATAATAGGCTTCTCATAGTAACCTATGTTAAGAATCTAATGAAATATTAGATAAATTAAAAAAAAGAAACATTTAATAAAATCATAGCCTTATGGTTAATTGAAAATGGAGTTGAGAGAACCATGCTTGTCCGTGTCCATGGACTATCTATATTAAGTTCACAAGATGAAATGGAATATGCGTTCATGTTCGAACATGGAAAAGTTGAGCATTTGCTAAGGGTTGACACCATGGTTTCCAAATTCACACGTTAAATAGGAAATTTTTTTCAACTACGTATTATGGTGGAGTTTTGAATTTTGAAAAATATGAAAAATTATTTATTGCTGTTGATGGGATAATTATCCACATTTAAATCCTACCACAAAAATAATCTTAACTAAAAGTTATCATTTCCACCCAAACTAAGAGATTTTTTCTCCAACATTATAACCAAAAGTGGATGCAAAATACACAATCAAATTGTTGTTTCAGTTCTAGTAACCAATACCAGAAATCCAAATTAACACCACACTTTGTTTACATAGTTCCTCACAAGTGGCCAATAAGTGATCAATCACTTGTGTTTTTTCATTGTTTGAACGTTTTCTTGTATTAATATCTTCTGGTGTTGTTTCATCAAAATGTTTTCTTATTCAACTTTTTTTCAAAAATAGCTTACATTTATTTTGTAACATATATTTTATGCAGATGCAGATTCTAGTAGAGATTTATAGAAAACTTAACGTCTAGTTCACTCCATAGATACATACAAAAAGCACATAAGTATACGATTTCATTATAAGATATTTAAGAATTTGACTGTCTAATCACTTCAATTTCGAAACATTTCATTTTCATTTTCAAGATAATTTTTTCTGTTTAGTTGCATTTTTTTTTTGTCAAAATTTAAGCTCCTATCAATCAATGATAAACAGTGTAGATATGGAAGACTCAAGTGAAACTCTGTGTATTCCCAGGTTGTTAACCGTCCAGAGCTGGTGAAAAGCTCATGTACAATCCATCTCTTTCCAATTCTGCCCATTCCGCTTAGTGCATACATTGTAATGGTCGCCCTCATGGTATACGCTTCAATGCTCTCCCAAATCATTAGAAATTTTAACACTTCTCACACTTCTTAAACTCACTGATTTTTATTCATTAGATGTAAGACTACTTTCTTCAAACTCATTACAGCATATACACTCTAACAAGAGTCTCCAGTCTTGGAGTAAACCACTAAGGGGTGATATATATGAGAGCATGAGTTGGCTCTATGGTTCACTTCGAAATGCTATGTGCAACCAAACCAAAAAGATGAGCTGGTCATGCGTTTTGGATGGGAAGCTCAACCTAACAATCATGTGTTCCATGAGTGATTTAGTCTGCCCGAGTAGCATAAAAATACATTAATGAACACCGGAATTACTTGCTCAGTGGCGATCACGGATAAAGTATTGCTCAGCCTCACTAAACATGACGTGAAATTCACCCGTTTGGAGCGAATGATTCGGCCACCTATACGTTCAAAACGACGCTTAATATTTATAAACAAAAGAATAACTTGCGTTTTAAGAAACGCACTAAGTGCTCCAAAGATGCGAGTCTTACTCTCTGTAGAAAAGATTTAGATGAAGTTGTAATATTGAAAATTACAGTCAACGAGGAGGATAGCTGCATAGTTCCTCTATTTTAGTGTTTGTTTTTTAGGTTAGAGAAATAAGTATTTAGTCAATGTTTATTTTTAGGGTAGAGAAATAAGTTTTTAGTTAGTTCAGCAAATATGAAAAAAGGCAAAATCATTGTTCGAGACTAACATTCATCTCCATTCATCTCCAGATTGCATTATATTAATTTAGTTTGAAAAGTAAAAATGATTTAGTTTTCAGAATCACGGAAAAGTAGAGTGTGTTCTAATAGTTAATTATTATGTTGCTTTATTCCTATGGTTAAATGTTAATACAACAAAATAGAATTATTGTTCAATCAATATGCAAAGAAAAGAAAAAATCATGGTTCCAAAATAACATTAACTTCTGGATTGCGTTACTAATTTAGTTTGAAAAGTAAGAATAATTTAGTTTTCAGTCATTGAAAAATAGATTGTGTGTTTGAATAGTCTATTATTATTTACCTTTGTACGTTACTAATTTAGTTTGAAAAGTAAGAATAATTTAGTTTTCAGTCATCCAAAAATAGATTGTGTGTTTGAATAGTCTATTATTATTTACCTTTATATTAAATGTTAATACAACAAAATAAAACTATGTTCAATTTTTTTGAGCAAATTTATTTAATGATATACGTTTATGACTTGTATGAGATTGCTTAGTATTTCCACAAATAATTTAATTTTTCTTCTCTTGGAGCGCCACTGCACCTTCTTCCTATCGGGAACTACGGAACCTCAACATTATTCACATTTTTTGTTAATAAAAAGTGTGGTGAGCCTCGGTCACTTATGCTAATTTGTGTTACCAGTTTTAAATAGTTCAAAATTTAAAAAAAAAAAGGTAGATCTCTAGTTAGTCATACCAGCATGGCTACTACCAACGCAATAAATTTGAAGCAAATCTCTAGATCCATACTGACTGGTACCAACTATGAGTTTTGGTCTATCAAGATGAATATGTTTCTCCAGCTCAACAAATGTTGGGATATGGTTGAGACTCAGTTCAAAAAACCCGATACAAATGTTTTGGCTGCAATGAATAATTCCAAGAAGAATGTCATAGAATCTCGTTTGTCACATACCCCAATTTTGCAAAATAATGTTATTTGTTTTAATTTTATTTCCTAAGACATTATGTTAAATTAAATGCTAAGTAGAAACTGATGACTCAGCAGAGTCAAAAGAAGTAGAATGTAATTCTGAATATTTTATTATTAATAAATAAAAAGTGGAGACAACAGCATGGGAGAGTTGTTGTTAATAAGAGTGTTACTAGTCAAACTGGTGGAAGGAACTAGGTGGATGGCAAAAGACAAGTGGCAACATCATCAAACACTTCCTATGTTGTAGGCGGCAACTTCCTTACATTTGGGGTCATGATACCCCAAGAAAGTGGGATCAGAGCAGGTGGCTCAATAAATGACAACTAACCCAAAAAGACCTAGGCAATCTTTTAAGAGTACACAATGAATAGAGCTGGGGTTGCTCAGATATTTTCCAGGAGAAGAATCATTCAGGAGGAATGCTCTTCAAGGAAGTCATTGAGGGAAAAGAGAAACTAGAAGGAAAGTGTTTGAGGGATAGTCTGCAGTAACTTGGTTTGATACAGCTGGTTAGCTGAGAGAAATTACTGATAAGTTTAGGGTTTGTATTGAGTTTGAAGACTAGTACTTGATTATTGCTGCACCTAGTTCCAGCCAGGGAGACTAGAGCAAGCTTGAGGGTCCTGAGGAGTCGCTATTTCAGCACTCTCCAGGAGTTGGTAGGGAGGAACGATCTCCCATTGCTATTGTTTTCCAAGCTCAAGAACAAGTTCTGCCATCTAATAATCTTTGTTTTAATATCTGTGTATAATTGAATGTTATGTTTGTAGCTTATGATGTAAGGATTTAGATGGTTTGGTAATGAAGTTTTTCTTACTTTGTTTAGTAATAGAATCTTTTTGATGGGATATAAAACCCACCTGTGTTTTTCCTCATCTGGGGTGAGCAGACCGTACTCTAGCACAGGGGTAAAATTATAAGTAAAGATAGTATGATGGAAATGCATAATAGAATGTTAATGGAATTATAGAGTATTTTCTTTGTGTTATTATCAAAAGAATTATCTTTGTTTCAAGAGTAGTAATAACCTGTACTGAGACTGTTAGTCTATTAGAAATAGTAAAATAAGTTATATTATTTACTAACAGTAGTATAAATGAGTAGAGAAAATAGTTTTTGATACAGTACTTACTTTCCGCAATCTCATTGTTTAATTGAATTCAAGAAGATAGTATTATAGTTAACTAGAGTAGGATTAAGTTATATAAAGAAGCTTTACAATCTAATTCCTTCCAATTTTTAACTACTGCTTATATAGTAAATAAAATCGAAAGAAAGAATAGCTAGAATCTTGCTTTATTTCTACAGATAATTTAGTTAGTAGCAGAATTTACTTATGGAAGGTAATATATGTTATTCAATATTTTCTGTTCCATCTAGCTATGCATAAACAGAAGCTACAACTGCTAACCTATGCTTTTTAAGATGTTAACAGTGTAGAACATAGCTGGTTCTTTTACTTTTATTTTATAAATATTAACTTGTAACATAAACAAAACAATATATAATACATGGAGTATTTCTATAGAGCATTTAGTACAGTAATTATCAGAACACATTAACAACCAACTATTTTATTCCATGAGTATAAATAAACAAAAAACAAAATATTATCTCTACACACATAGAAAAGAAACCGAGTATAAATAACAATAAGAGAAATAGTACTCACAGGTAGGTAACAACTTATTTATAATAAATATTATTATATTACCCTATTATATACTTTATAGAAATAGTATTATTATTTAATTACAGTAATGGTCTTAACGCGTTATTGTAAACCTGACTTTTAATATAAATTATGTACTCAAATGTTAACTAGCAGTTACATAAAAACTTCATTAAAAACATTCTTTTTCGAAGGGTATAAACCACATAACAACAGTTATAAATTTCTTTAATAATAAAGTAAGTCAATATTTAAACAATGTACATAAATAAATATTTAGAGTATATCATGCTCGACCTACTGATATTAGCCAAACACTACATACTATAAGAAAAACAAATAATTGAAAGTAATTAAAGAAGCTGAAGAGTTTAATACCGTATAATTTGAGCTCTCGGCTTCAAGCAAAAAAAAAGTACGGAATGAGGCTTTACAACCTATCCATTACTTGTATATATATACAGTAATTGGAGACAAATCTAACATTTACAAACATGGCCGGAGCCGGAGAACCTTGCATAACGCGAAGGTCTCTTCACCCTTTAAAAAAAATAACCCAAGTAGCAGAGTAAACTGAAAAACCGCAAGGGTTAGAGGTCGCGCCCACCAACCCACCAACGTCCCCAAGGGACCAAACAAGGAGGAAATTCCATGGTTAAAAGAGGCTTACCGTAAACCCACAAGTCATCGCAGCCTTGCTCCAGTTTCGCAGAGAAGGAGAGGCAGGTTTATACCGGCGTTTCACCACACTTGTCGCTGTTAGTATCTTGTTTAAAAATCAAATTTGTTAAATAATGAACTGCTGGTAATAAAATTTAGAAACTACAAATGGTGTTATCACCTCAGGGTTGCACCGAAATGTATCCACCATCCAGAAGAAATGTTATCACCAGCATGAGAAGGAGAAGGCTTTTCTTCAGTTGTCGGGAAGACAATGTTACTACCCAACATTGACCCAAAACAATAAAGAATTACAGCCACCGATCGACAAGGTGTAACCCTAGAGCCATAATGGTTCTCAAAACAAATACAACACAACTCATTATGAGATCCTCTACCTAGCAACTTTAAATCTCACGACCACGAATTGCCATAACAGGCCAAGGGAAAAGGAAAAATTTATGTTGTTAATAGGTTCGGAATGGATTTGGTTACGGTGGTGAAAACCTGAAGGATGAACCCTTGGCCTAGACTCAAGCAACAAACAGTTGAGTGACAGTACTTCTTACTGAACATTCAGGACAAGCTAACAAGGAGGGAACAAGTGTGAAGACAATACCAGCAAGACACAGGTGATAAGTAGTTGAGAACATTGTCGCAGAGCGACAGGAGCTCGAAGGCGAAGGAGAGAATGACAAGCTAAGGTTTACTGTGGCCCTTTTAACTATAAAATACATGGATAAGATAATGCCATGTACATAATTCAAATTTTTGCATGCAAAGGGTTCTTGTCTATAGTTGCATCATGCCCTTACAGGAGTTCTTCTTGGCAATCATTTCTTGCTATAGTGAAGGTTCCATTATAAATCCAGCCCGAGGTCAACCTATCATACGATGCATGGAGCAAAGAATTATTAATAATTAAACTATAAACCCTTTTACCTTTGCTATCATCGTGGTCGTGGGGTTCACACGACCCTTGTACTTTATAGATTATGACGTTCATAAATATAACTCGAAGTTAACCTTGTTTACATCATGGAGTAGACTTTGCATAATCCCTTCATTTCTATGCTAAGCAAATAGTTTGCCATCGAGCAAATATATTGTAGTAATGGAAAATTCTTGTAAGTATGTTATATAAGAAAATAATAATGTTTATTTTTCTTGGTGGGAACTTACTCATAAGTAAGTATTCATTCCATTAAGTAATTATAACATAAACAAGGGTAAAATCAATATTTTAACTTAATAAGTTATGCATATGAAAGAGAGAAAGGGAGCATTAAAGTAAAAGATTATAGAACTCATATTCTAGAATAAATCTTAGAGTCTTCATGGGTGAGGTCTATCCTATGATCCCTTTATTCAATAAACATAGATTTTAAATTACTAAACCAACTTTAACTTTACTCAAGGATAGGACAATGGTTTTGCATGAAAGAAACTTATGTAATAAGTTTATGGTAAGTATACTTTTGCTAGGGTTAGTCTCTTATCTTTGTATGATTTATTATTGAACTAGCAATATATGCTTTTAAGAATGATAAGGCTCAGAATGCTTACAATTAAATCTGGAAATTTTAATGATATACTTTCTAACTATAATTCAATGATACTTTCCAAACGATTACAGTACAGAGGAAATTTAACCCTCCAGTACTACTATCAATTAAATGGTTTTAGTATGCATTAAGGTTATCACCCCTTAAACTTCGAAGTAATGAAAGTGAGATTTGATATACAAACTCTTTATCATTTTACACTGTGCAGAAGTCAATTCAAGCATGGCGTCAATTAGTAAGTTTGTATAAATAACAACTGGACCAACTGATTTTATAATTTTTCCATACTTGCTATGCTTGTAAAGAATTAGTTAATGCATTTTATACTTGACGATTAGTATAAACATTAAAGAGTTTAGTATTCAATAATCATTTTAAAACAAGCCTTCAAGAAGGAAAACCGTTGTTGTCAATACCAGTAGCATCAAATCTATTTTCCATAACATCTGAAAAAGAAGAACAGTTTAATGATTTACCTCGATAAGCTTTGGAAACTGACTAGCATGTATATTGTTCTACTGAATTAAAAAATGTGCAAAGAATTTATATTTGAATACTTTAGAATTTTGATAAGAAACACCCAAACCTCTTACCTGTAAATCTGTAAGAGAAGCAAAACTTCTGCGTTAGCTCGAAAGCTAAGTGAGCCCAGTTTTTCATAACAGTTCCACCTGGTGGTCGCAAAAAGAAAATAATCAGTAAACTGAAAAGAAACTGTTCTACAAAGATAAACATAATCAAAGGATAATGCAGATAATGAATTCAGTAACATATAACTAATTAAACAATTAGTGACTGCATTTATGAAATTTATCTGTATTTTGAAAATTTTAAATTTTTTCGGAAAATTTGGGGTTCTGACATCGTTGATACCGATATCTCACACCAAAATGGTTGATCCAAAGTTGCATCGAGGAGTCCATTTGCCTACGGATATCAGGAGCTACCAATACACATCAAGCTTGGAATCTCCTCACATCCGCTTAGAAGGGAATAGGTTGAGTAAAAAAGGTAAGAATACAAACCCTTCGACTTTAGTTTGAAAGTTTGAAAATGAAGGAAATAGAAACTGTAGATCATTTTATGACTAGGGTGTTGGACATTGTGATCCAATTTCAAACTTATGGTGAACCTCTAGAACAGAAGGTAGTTGTTCAAAAGATTCCAAGGTGTCTCACCAAGAAATTTTCTATGGTACTGAATTTCATAGAAGAAGCAAAAGATCTATCTCTGTTCACCCTAGAATAGCTGACTGGATCCCTTATATCTCATGAATCTTGGATCAATAAACAAGAGTTGTTGACAAATGGTTTTAGCACCCAATATTCCCTTAGTAGAGGTCGAGGAATAGGAGGACGAGGTAGAGGAAGAAGATGCCTAGGGTCTTCTCATACAGAGGAAAAAACTAGTCATGAAAATTCAGATCACTAAGAGCACTCTCATAGCTATCAAGGTCATAGGGGAAGAGGAAAGAGATGGACCGATAAGTCCAATATTCAATGTAACTACTGCAAGTATGGCCACTATGAATGACAATGTAGAAAGAAGCAAGTAGACCAGAAAAATGGTAGAGGCAATATCTCTAAAGAAGAAGAAGGCTTGTCATAGGTGATGTTCATGTCCTAGCAAGCTATTGAAGAACATTGTAGCTTATATCTATGGCTCCTAGATAGCAGTTGCAGCAATCGCATGATAGGTAACAAATTATTATTCTCCGGTTTGGATTCCTTTGTTGTCACGAATATAAAGCTAGGAAATGACTTTTTTGTTTCAGTAAAAGGAAAAGGTATTATTCATGTATTTACAAAGAAAAATGAAAATAATTTTATTCATGAGGTTTTCTATGTACCACATTCGAATGTCAATCTTATTAGTATAGTTTGATTACTTCAAAATAAATATGATATTCGATTTTATGATACATACTGTGTTATTTATGATAAACCCCTAGTAAGAGACTCATAGCCAAAGTTGAAATGACCAAGAATATAATATTTCCTCTCAGTATTAGGAGTGCAAACCTTCCATACTATGTAGCCCATATTATTTCTAGTCTAGGTGAATCCTGGTTAAGGCACTATAAATTCGGTCATCTTCCCTTCAAAAATCTCAATCTCCTGCACAAGCAGTCCATGGTCAAGGGGTTACCAATTATACATGAACAATCCAAGGCCTGTGAGGATTGTATCCTTGGGAAACGTCAAAGGGAAAGCTTCCCCACTTCCACATCTCAAGACAAAGAACATCTTGAGATAGTTCATACAAACCTCTATGAACCCATGCAAACCAAATCCATAGGAGGTAGCTTTTATTTTCTGGCATTTATTGATGATTTTAGTAAGAAAATATGGATTTATTTTCTCAAGAATGAATGAGAGACCTTCTCTAGGTTCAAATAGTTCAAGGCACTAACTAAGAAGTAGTTTGGAAAGTTCATTAAAGTGATCAGGTCAGATGGTGGAGGTGAATATCATTCATATGAGTTTACAGATTTCTACAAGCAACATGGCATCCAAAGACAGTTCACCACCAGATACACTCCACAACGAAATGGAGTTGTTAATGAAAGAACCATACTATCATGAACATGGCATGTAGAATGATGTCACATAAGAACCTAGCATATGAGTATTGGGTTGAAGTTATGGCATGCTGATTCTACTTGCTCAATGGATCACCCACGATGACTTTCTAGGACAAGATCATGAAGAATCATGGAGTGGCACTAAGACTAGTCTTGCACATCTAAGAATTTTTTGTTCTGTTTCATTTTCTCGTGTACCTGATGAACTTAGAAGAAAGATGGATAAGACGAGTGATCGATGCATTTTCACTAGTTACAGTGAACAACACATGGCTTACATGTTGTGCAATCATGTCACCAAAATGATTGTGGTGAGAAGAGATGTGAAATTCCTTGAAGACAAATTCTGGAGTGATCCTTCAGACATATAGCAGAAAGAAACTTCATATCTGTTAGATACACCCATCAGACTTCTAAGATCGGAAGTACAACAACACGAAGAAACACTAGAATATAGTCCATCTCAGAAGCAGAAAACCAGAAGTTTGAGAGAGTTATATGAGAAGACTCTTGTTATTGATGAAGAAATTCAGTATGCTCTATTTTCCTGTCATCCCACATCTTTTGATGAAGCAATAAAAGACGCATAGTGGGTACAAGAAATGAATGAAGAGATTGATTCTATTGAAAAAAAACCATACTTGGGATCTTCTTGATATCCCTGCAGACAAAACCTGTATTAGAGTCAAATGGGTCTATAAGACCAAACTGAATGAAAAAGGAGAATTGAAAAACACAAGGCAAGTTTGGTTTCCAAAGGATATGCACAACAACATGGTGTAGATTATAATGAAACCTTTTCTCTTGTAGCAAGTATGGATACCATCAAAATTGTACTTGCCATTGCAACAAAAAATCAGTGGTATGTTTATAAGCTGGACGTGAAATCAGTCTTTCTTAATGGTATTATTGAAGAAGAAGTTTATGTAGACCAACCACCTAGATATGCTTTCAAAGGTCATGACCACAAATTGTTTAAGATGGAAAAGGCCTTGTATGGTCTAAAACAGTAGGATTGGCTCCTATCTCATCAACAATGGGTTCAACGGAAGCAATAATGAGCCCACTATGTATGTCAAAACAGAGCAAGGTAAAATGTTGATTGTATGTCTTTATGTTGATGACATGATTTACACTAGTAATTTAATGGCTTGAAAAATTGAAGACAGGCGTGAAAAAGGAATTTGAAATGAATGATTTAGGACTGATGAGTACTTCCTTGGTCTGAAGTCACTCAAATTGATCAAGGTATTTTCATTTGTCAGCATAAGTATTCTATTGATATTTTGCAAATATTTAGAATGGATAAATGTAAACAAGCATAAATCCCCATTGCTATAGGAACTAAGTTAACAAAAAATGATGGTGGTCCAATAGTAAATGCTACAGTATATAAAAGAATGGTAGGTAGTTTAATGTATTTAACTGCAACTAGACCTGATTTGATGTATTTTGTCAGTCTTATTAACAAATTTATGGAGTCTCCGAAAGACTCACTGGAAAGTTGTAAAAATAATTCTAAGATGCGTTGCAAACACACTTGGATATGGCCTTTGGTACACTCATACACCAGACAATACTCTTAGAGGGTACACTGAGAGTGATTTTGCAGGAAGTATTGATGATAGGAAAAACACATCTAGTTATGCTTTCCATTTGGGTATAACTCTGATCTCTTGAGTATCTCCGAAACAATCCATTGTCAGCATGTCTTCTGCAGAAGCAAAATATGTAGCAGCCACCATAGCAGCTTTCCGTATAGTTTGGCTTAGAAGACTTTTAAAGGATACGGGACACATTGAAAAGGATCCAAATTCTATTTTCCATGATAATAGATCTGCAATACAGTTGTCCAACCATAATGTATTTCATAGAAAAAACAAACACATTGGCATTCTTTATCATTTCATTCATGAGTTAGCTAATGATGGAAAAATTTATTTATAGTTCTATGGCTCTAAAGAGCATTTGGCTGATATGTTCACCAAAACATTAGTAACAACTGCATTTGAATATAAGAGAGAGCACTTAGACATTGACACTATTGAATATGCTTTACGAGTTGAGATTAAGAGGGTGTGTTAAATAATTTAATATGTGTGGTAAAATGCAACATTAATTAGTTAGTTAGTTGAGTAGTTGATTTGATCACCTTATCTTGATCAATAACCCATAGTATTTTCTGACCCATAAAAATAACGTCACTCATCGTCATGGTGATCTCCCTTTTATCATGATGAGTATCTGGGAGTATTTCTGTAACAATATCATTATATTCCCCCTTTCATCATTCTTGTTATACTAAGAGAAATCTGGTGAGATGGTTACATAAAATGACCTCCACGTTGTTACAAGATTCGGCTTTCATGTGCCATCTCACTTCTAATTAAATTTATATGTGCCAACTTCCATATAAGATTATCGCATTTCATCTGGAAGCTTTTAAAAATTTCCCTTTCTCTTCACCCGTTTGACATGATCGATATTGGTAGCATGTATGATTTTTCATAAGTATTGCGATTAGATAGAATGACGATCCCAAATTATAGTAAACATATAGCTTTGATCCCAATTGCACAGCTTCTCCCATCTTTGCTTCCATTATCGTATCCATTATAATATGTTGTCAAATTCATTATAATATGTTGTCTATAATGCTCGTTATCTCACGGTCTCATGAACTATCTCCGAAAAAAGGTAGGAACTCTTCCTGTATTTTTGGGTACTCAACAGAAAGATAACGTGGTTCTTTCAGTGCAAATTCATGGTTTGGCGATGACTGGCTTACTATTTCATAAAGAATCTACTTCAAGAGATAGTGTGAGATAGTGTCGCAAATATCAATCCCAATTTTTGTGATATGGCAGAATATTTTGGTCAGCTCTTTTTATGTATCTCTGCCCCAATACTTTAGGCACCTGCGGGGATGGGTTCCGAGAGGGTTGACCCTTAGCAGAGATAGATCGTTTCACTGCCCCGGATAGATTTGAAACAACCCTTCCTTAACCCTTATGCGAAATAAAAAAATCGGTGATAACCAGACTTATAAAAAGTATAACTTGATGAAGCGGACTCGGAATGTCCAACTCTTGATGCAGACAAATCGTAGCGAATGCTTTCACTTTGCTTTTACTAGTGCTAGTTGCAGAATATCCTAGAGTAGATAAAACTTAACAGAGGAAATCGAAATGGAGTACTTACTAAAAATTCATCGTTCATCTAAATTTCATTTAATAGTTGTATCATTATTGGAATTAACCCAATAGTTATTTAATAGTTATCCAATATAACCGCAATTAGAGTTGAAGTTAAGCTAATACTTGTATCTAATAGTTATATACTCATTGAGTGAAGCTAATAATTGTATCTCATAGTTTGTTTAAAAGTTAATATATCAACAATTGCACTTCAAGTAAAAGTCATGATTAGAATTGAAGTTAAGCTAATAGTTATATCATCAATGGAATTAAGCTCATAGTTATATCATATAATCTAATAGGTGTATCTAATAATAGAATAGTTGAAGTAGAACTTTAATTTTTCCAACTATCGCCAATTGTAGATGTTAACTAAGCTATTTTTTAATTTCTTTGACATCCATAGAATCAATTTGGACAATAGATTTGGTTCATGCATAGATGCTAGTCAACACCAAGATTCTAATATATATATGCATATGGACGCAATTACTTATAGAATTAGATCTCTCCCCTATATATGCAATATAGAGGTCAAAATTATACTGAAATAAGTTATATATATATATATATATATATATATATATATATTTCTATTTCTATTTCTATTTCTATCTCTATTTTTCCAAGATAATTATACAACAATGACCTCTCCTTATTAGTCCTTGTCGGGCTAGCAAGGACTCTTGTAATCGGTTTGCCGTCATTTCCATTAATTAGCATGCCAACCAAAACATGTTTTAAAAAATTCTCCTAGGTTGTAAACGTTACTTTCCAGCTGCCTTTTTATCAACCTGGATTCCTTTTCATGAACCAATCATGTAACAACCCAACTGTTTCATCCACCAATCAACAAATTGGAGGTCTTATTTGGCCTCTTTTCAAGGTAGAGATATTTTTATTAACCTTTATGTCCTAAGTTTCTTTTGTTTCCATTGCTTCAACTAAATTCAAATAAACTAATGCTATCGGTCACTTACCATTACTTCAAAACATTTAATGTTATGAAACTATTTTCTCACACATTACAACTACAGTCAGGAAGTCACCGTCCCACCGCCAGCCCTACTAATTGACCACCCCACCGCCTCATCGAATTCATGAGGATTAAGCAAGATTGATAGACCAGCATTGCATACAATTTCCATTTGGGAGGCGTTTGTTGCCATGCTTTCTTTGTGTCGATGCATGTAGTGTCAACAGTTGTGGGTAAGGTTCAAATGATTGGGGAACCTCCTTGCAGAGCCATAATAGGATATCCGACAAGAGATCGAGTAACTGTAAGCCTGATAAGAAGAGGTTTATGATGAATCTATTTCCTCCAAAGTTTCTTAGGATAAAATGGAAGAGGCTCAATTCCTCACAATGACACAGAATTCCATTAAGGAGAAGAATAAACAACTCAGTAATATAGTAAGGGAACTCACCAAGAGGGTACAGTCTCAAGTGTCTGCTGCCAGGAAGATGAGATCCCAAGCAAAAACCGACCTTGGCTGACCCAGGACATACCCATCGAAGAGTCATTCATGGGTGTATTATCTATTGAGTATGCCCAGCAAGTCCGGGACACTCGCAACAGTTGGAAGCCCGTGTTTGAAGAGTTCAGTCAGTTCCAATATGCCATTTTAAGAAATATTTCAGACCTGGAACCCATTTTGACAAATAAATTATAGGACTCCCAACTTGGGACGAGTTGGGGTTTACCTTTTAGCCTTTTACTAAGTATTGCTTTATTAATTTTTGTGTTTTCCCTTTATTAGTTTTCATGTTTTTCCTTTATTTTCACAGTGAACTTATTTACATTATTAACAGAGTTTTGGTGCGAAGTAAAAGGATTCAAACCCCACTATGAGGCCAGAGAATTAACTAGAATGGAAGTCATTTATACGGAGTCAAACCTATGGTTATAAATACAAAAAGAGAAAAGAAAAAACACTCTTTTATCATTACCAATTCTCGAGCAACCATTTTAGCATATGCACACACCAAAAATAGTGATGTCAAAATTTAAAATTTAACACCAAATTTCAAGATTACATTTTTGTTCTTGTTACTTGGACACATTTTGTCAGATCTTCATTGACATCCTTTCTATCCTTCTCCTACACAAAGGTGGATGGCCATCGATATATATTTTAATATTATTTATAATGTAAATGGAATATTGTGGTAGTAATTAGAAATAAATCTGATATTGACCCGCATTATTGATTAGTACGAAAGAAGTAGATAATTGAGCACATGATAGGTAAGAAGAACCAAAGATGCAACTATGATGGATGGAGAAAAGTGTAGCAACTGGAAATCTACCAAGGACAAGCAGGCCAAATATTTGGCTGGCTTCTCAACATCTGTGTCTCCTCCTAAAATAATGAAGTAATACCTATAAATAGAACATTGTATGCCATCAAGTAATACCTATAAATAGAACATTGTATGAGTTCTTAAGGACTAATGTACTGTTCCAAATTTTTGAGACGTGAATATATTTACCAATTGTTTTCATAAACACTTTAAACAGTCAGTTCAAAAATATTTCACTGGATATTGAGATGATGGCCTACCTGCAATCGAATGGCGATGCCCAGCAACTCTAAATATCTTCTCGCAATGATGGCAAATGAATGCAAACCGTGTTGATAAACTGGATTTCATTCAGGATACTCAATTTCTCGAAATCTATTTATTTAATCACAGCACCTCGGCCTCCTCTGCACGTGTCATATTTGTTATATAGGATAATTTTCCCTTTATTGATATCCTTCCCAGTTCCGTGGAAAACAAGTTGTAACCTATAATCTTGGAGTAAATGCCTCAATTGCTCAACCATTCTAGTGCTAAGTGTAATGGGTGTGGGATAGAGGCAGGATCAATTATTTCTCTTATGGCTATGTCTACACTATTCTTGAGAAAGGTTTTACAAAGTCTCTAGCCATGGCAGTTTGAAAATTGAGCTTTATTTCAGTGTTTGAAAAGGCTAAAATGGCTCAAAGAAACTAGAGGATACAACAAATATTAATAACCTCTTTTTTACAGAGTCCATTAGTCATACAAGCGCATTTCATTAGGGTTATTACAAAGTCACTGAATGCACATGAATGTGAGACTGCCCCTAAAAATATGCCGAGAGACCTTAAAATTCAACAATAGCCACCCTAAAACAATACAAACAAATGTTGATCCATAACGCTATTGGGATTTATAGAAATATTTAATGATAATTGCTTACTTCGAAGGCCACTTCATCAAGGAGATGCTTGATGACATTCTAGGCCAAAGACGTTGTGGATTTCTGGTTGGCATAACTCTTGGTTTCCATTGTCATTCCACTGTTGAGTCCCATAATTATTATAGCTTAAAGCTGGAGATATTCAATTTTTGCTTCGTTTTTTGGTTGCCAGCCGAAGTCCAAGTATGCCACCCTCTCTCATAAACATTCTCGAAGAGAACCTAAAAACATAAAGTTAAAGAAAGTCCAATGCAAATAATCCTTGTGCAGAAAGAAGGATACTAGTGAGCATTGTTCAGCAAGGAATCTAGTGTAATGTCATCAGAAAACCTGTGCATACTCCAAAGAAACCACGAACGACCAGTTGTCCGTATGCTATTTGACAATTGGGAGGCTACGCACATTTTATTCATGCAACAAACTTCCAAGCATCTCAAAAACATGATGCGTAAACAATATATGTGGTATGCGTAGGACTCAGGCACTAGGTGCATAACTCGGCATCCATCTGTTAATATTGACAAGTGTGCTAGCTAACATAGTTTCCCATAAGATGATACAAAGGAAACAGGTGCAAAGGAAAATTAATAGAGGTGATAAACTCCCAACACGTCAATGTTTTTTCATGATTCATTCTTTGTTTCATCAAAGGAAATAACTATGGCTCATACTCTCCAATAATATTTTATTTGGAATCATTTATACGGATAAGACTTACAAATGGTTGGTATCCTAATGCTCCGGGAAGGTTCCACACACTTTCACTTTGCAAATTTGTTTCTATGGTATTAATCTATTTCTGAACTATTAAATTAAATCTTTCTCAAGTAACCATTTCACTTTGTGAGTCTGTAAAACAAAAGCTTTTCCAAATGGCACAAGTTCTTGGGATCTTTACCGTCTTGGAAATTTGTGTGGCTCAAATTGCATGAAGAGAACATATTAAAACTTGATTATAACATCAAAAAAATCATAAAGGATATTGAATGGATCTAGTTCCTCAACCCGTCATGCAAATCAAATGGAAAGTGTGCCTCTCAAACTCGTAGGAAGTGGATTCATCTTTGAAAATTCAAATTTTAAAGTGTAAAAAGGCCATTGGATATTTTGATATTCATTGCAAGGGATTAATTACAATTTGTCCCTCATATGGATGGATGGATAAACAAACTTATAATTTTGACCCTCATATGGATGGATGGAGTGCCACATAGGAAACTGAATAGAGAAAAACTTCAAAGTTTCAATAAACTGAACCTTGAAGTCAAATCAATACATAATAGTAGCGTAGATACATGGCAACTTCGTGGTTGAAATTGTTCAATTCCATCACCGTCAACTTGAGTGGTTGGTTGTCGTTTGCGGCTTGTTAACTTATTTTATCCCTATCTTGAAACAATCATCTGTTTTCACTTTCATTCTTTTTCATTTTCTTGATCAAATGAAGGTATGTGATTGCATCTTCAACACACAGATAAAACAATCTCATCTATCAAGTACCATATTTTGTTAAGATCAGATGACACGTTGAAGGAACTACGTAATGAGTTGCCAACTTATAAATAACCAGATATTAATCGTTGTGTGCAAATTTTATGGCATGGTGTTATTCCTCATATCTGGCTATTGGCGCGGTTTATGAATTCTCGAACAACTAGTTGCAACCCCTCTTGACTTTGGGAATTGTGAAAATATCTCAAACTTGAGCTGGCAGATTAAATTCTTGAAATTGATCGTTAGCTTAAACAAACTTAACTCAATCTTTCCCTTTTATAGCATTGATTAGTTTTGTTAAAATTTCGTGACAATTCCCACAAGTTATGGCTATTTCATGGTACATATTTCTTCACAAAATTGATGTCACCTTGAGATCTGGTATCTCTTTATTATGCTTATTCATAAGCTTTTTCACCTTTGGATTGGTTCCGACGATCCTTCCATTGGTATTCATGTTAACCTTGTACAAGCACACAATAATTAGATTATTGCCAAATATTTTTTTTTTAAAACGCATAGGATCACCTTTCCACGATTTTTAACCTGCCCAAGAAAATGTGCATACTATAAGCTTAGTATTATGGTTTATTTGTAAAAACCATAATGTAAACTCATGATGACTTTTGCATACCATAAAATAGAAATCTTAGTTAACCAACAAGCAAATTTATGCCTTTCAGGGTAGAGAATGGTTATACCATGCCGCCATCAGTGGCTATTCACTGGATGATCCATATATCTAAAAGATGATATCTATATTTCCCGCCACTAGAGCAACAACGGCATCACCTGTTGATTCTCTGGTTTTTTTTCCTCAGCAAGAGCGGAAGAAAGAGAAGATTTTCTCAAGTGGTCACAAAGGAGAAATATAACTTACAAAGTTCGTGAAAATTGAAAGGTGCAAAGAGAAATAACTGCACCAAGTTATCTGAAGAACCATAGGTAATCGACAGGACAATTACATTTCCCGAGACATTCAAAACCCTAGGAATGATCATCGACACTGTGTGGCAAGGAAGATGTCTAAACGGGATGCTGAGTATGCATCACATTAGTTGGGGTCGCCATGCTTTAGAAATCAGTCACATGGTCATAACCAAAATCTTATCCACTTTGATTTGAGTAGTTGGTTAAATAAATGTAAGAATCAATCCTTAGATTATAAATTTTCATGTATTGGATGTACATGGCGCAATGGAAACCAGTCTGCCTGTAGACAAATTCAAATTCATCATTATAACGGTGCGGATGAAACAAATAATAAATTCAATTAAATCATAATAATAACAATGCTGGAGATAAACAAATTTAAATTCTTGAAGATGACTCTCTGTTATCTTGGCATAAAACAAAAAAAACTGACCATGAAACAAACGATTTTTTCAAAATCATCATCATTAGCGGTTGAGATCTCATTTCAAATTCAAAGAAGCTACCTTCTTGCCATAGGTTTGGAGAAGATTTGAATTATGGACAGCAAACATAACAGAAGTGTGCAGAATCAGGAATAATGATATAAGAAATATTTGGATTCAGCCAGGATCATATTAGCAAAGCATAATCTAAACCCAGTCTAGACACGGACATTTCACGTCTCTTTTGCAACCTCTCACTATTCTCTTCTAAATGTTCTTACAAATTACATCTCAGATAGCATTGAAGCTATCAACTATAGTTTTAATAGTTTAGAAACAGTCTCATAAAACTATTTAAACATATACATAAGGCAAGGACTAACTGTCTTTAGCAGCCTCCCTTATTAAAGTTAAGAGAGTTTAAATAAATATGTATTGGTTTAAGTTTTGTGAGTTTTGATGAAGGGGATATTTAATCTTGGTTGATATAGATATCTATAAGGTATGGAAGAAAATGGTTCTCCATTTCATAAACAAGTCTTTCAACCGAAAAATATACATGACGTGTTTAACCTAATGACTATAAACCTATGTAAATGTACAAAAGATCGGAGAAAGTTGTGCATAAATAAAGGTGTATTATGCAAATGTCTCGGAAATAAATATATGTCTACCCTAGATTGAGTCCATTGACCACTCAAATATTAAATACCAAAACTTCCTCAGTTTATGGAAGTCGAAGACAGAACTACAAACCATTTCATCAAATATCCTTATCATTAAAAATTTATACTCCAAGAAACATGAAAAGTACACATATTCATCTTAGTACTTAATACTACATATTTATACTCCAAGAAACATGAAAAGTACACATATTCATCTTAGTACTTAATACTACATCTTGTATTACATAGTAATTCTTTTAATGAATCCAACATGAATATATACGGAATTTAGAATAATAAATGGACCAGATCGTAAGTAATTGTCGAGATTATATATATATATATATATATATAAAGAAACTTTTTACATGGAGAAACCAACAGATTCATGCAAAAGAGCATTACAATATATGAGTTGGTATACCACTTCTAAACTTCGAAATCTTTTAATATATGAGTTGGTAAACCACTTTTAAACTTCGAAATTTTTAAATATGTTTTCATAGAAAAACTGGAACTTTCATTTGTTGAAGGTATAAAACAGGTCAAGGCAATACCATTATAACTTGTTATCTTAAAAATCGTCTAATTCATGAAAGAGGTAGATGAGTGAAAGAGGTAGATGAGTGAAATACTAAGGGTTATTTAAAGGCATATCCAAAGTAATCCAAGAATTCCTAGAGATGTTCCATATGCAGCCATGACAAGGAGGAATGGAGCTCAGACCTATACATCACACATTTATAAAATTAAGAAATTTGTATATATACAAGAGCGTAAAGTAGAAGCATTAGAAATGATGAAATACTTCAGTTACAAAAGAAATTGTTAATATAAGATAATATATGAGAAGTAAAATATAGAGGTAAAATCTATAACTTGATGATCATTGGCAAAGATTTAAGGTGTATAAGTAAATCTATAATTCTCGTGTGTTAAGTTCTAAAAGGAGATTTACATAATCACAAAGAAAACTCACCAACCCTTGTAAATAATTAGACTCGTACTATGGATCCTCTCACTCCCAATCGAGGTTTCCTTCCCTTGTGTTGGGTCTCACCCATGCTACCTGTAGATAACAATGTGCTTCGAGACCACAATCTGTAGAAATGATCAAACCATAAAGAAGTGCTATCAAATATAAATTAACAAGAGCCAAATGGTGGCAATGTAGCTTTACATTGACACTAGATTTACAACCAACTATGAGTAGCAGTTTTGGACTGGAAATAATTATTGAAGGAATTGTTTTTTTTTCACTTGATGAATCATTTTAATGTACATGTATATGTAGTAATGAAATATAAGATGCACTTTCCAACAAATATGAAACTAAACTAGAAATTGTTATCACAATCTATGAGATGTATGGTTGATATGTGTATACTATAGTGATTACTCTAGTGAAGGACCTATTACAAGTATTTGAAGTTTGGGTTAGACCCTATTGCAATGGATTGAATGGCTTGAAATTTGATGAGACTTTGATTCCACATAACCAAACACTATTACATATGGTTCAAAATTCCCACGACAGTTTGCCAAGAAAAAGTTAAAATCGTTTTTTTAGTGGAAAAACAATTTAAAATTTTAGAAAAAAAATGAAAATGTCCTCGACAATCGTCATTATAGTGATGCATAGTCCAGTACTTCACTATATTGACGCAAGTTTGTTGCTACAACGACGAATAGTCCATAACGTCGCTATAGCGATGAATAGTCCATAACGTCTCTAGAGCGACGAATGTCGAGGAAAAAGCTTTTTTTTTCTTTTTCTTTTTAACAGTCATTGACTTTGTGTTTTTTTTTAAATTTGTTTTTGTGCATTTTCATCGGAACCGCGACCCTTATTGATATATAAATACATGTTCTTAAGTCATATTTCTACAATCGTTTGCTAGAGTTTTAGCGATATTTCTATTGGTTTTTCATTCTGCGATTTCAAGAGTCCGGTACTGGTTTGACATAGAATTTTTTATCTCCTTCGTTTTCCATGTTAATTTGAGTGCAATGCACTAGTATTTTTTGTGGTTGTGCCCTTTATATTCCAACTAGGGCTTCAGTGCAATGGAGCAAATGTTTATATAGTTTGGGATTTTTGTGTCAAAATGTAATTTTATAAATTGTCATTTGTGTTAAAATGTAAATTTTTAGATTTTCATTTTGTTAAAATGTAATTTTTTAAATTGTTGTTTGTGTTAAAATGTTAATATGATGACCATCATCGTATATTTAAAGTAGACAATCTAATTGGATTTAAGTAGCCCCCTCAATATAGATAAC
The DNA here is from genome assembly GCA_001517045.1 of Pseudotsuga menziesii. Classification (NCBI taxonomy): domain Eukaryota; kingdom Viridiplantae; phylum Streptophyta; class Pinopsida; order Pinales; family Pinaceae; genus Pseudotsuga; species Pseudotsuga menziesii. Next base: position 122,366 of record LPNX010246467.1, read on the forward strand.
CAATGAGATTGCAATGGTGTATACTTTCAAACCTTGATAGTAATTTGACAATAACGACCTTCTCATCTACATCCATAATCCCGTTTGACAATCCTTTCAAACTTTGAGGGTCTACATCTATATTCATAACCCCATTTGACAATATCATGTCAATGTGTTGAAACCATTTAATCTCTAGTATAACGAACATGAACAATATTATTGACCCCTCAATTTCTTCTACATTAGATCCATTAGCACCATAATGTAGACTTTCTTGCAATTAATAATTATAAACCAATGTAGGGAACCAATTAACCACTCATTATCCTATGGGTATTACCACATGTCAAAATGGTGTAACAACTCCTTTCACAAATACACTTAACCCAACATACTAACCCACTTGGACATTTACATAGAAATTCATTACTTTATAATGAAACACCTTATCTATTAATATACCAACACATGCATTGAAATAATATTTAAACTCCTAATTTGTGACATCATTTACACAATTCGTTAGCCCATTTTTTAAGGCAATATATAAATTCATGTTATGTAGAGTGAATAGCCATTACCCACCATAGGCCAATACCTATTGGAACAACATGTAGTAATCCAAGGGAACTACTTAGGTAATCATCTACACATGATTAGGTAATCCTCTAATCACCTCCTTTAATTTTTGGTCTCCTTTAATATATATATCTATATATTACTCTATTCAATTTAGTACGATACATATTGAATAATGAGTTTTTTTTGTTCTTATAGGCTATCAGAATGTCAAACAAATATACATGGGAAGAAAACAATAGTAGGTATGTTGAGATTAAGGAAGCAATGGAGGAGAAGGGTGATGGAAAGTGTTACTTCCCTTGCAATCATTGTAGAGGTTTGTAACCTAGAATAATTATAAGAACAACAGCTAAAAAACATTGTAAGGAGAAGGGGCATGCTAAAGGGGGGTATGAATATCAGCCCTTGGTAAGACGTTATTCATTACATAATGTATTTCTTGTAATAGTACTCATAATGTATTCACAATTTTTTTATCATTTTAAATATATGTGTTGTATATTATACACTAATGTTATTGCATTGTTTGTAAATATAAAGACAATGACCCTAAGATGTCGACCGCCGGAGAGGTATTTTCCACATAATAGTATAAATACTACTTTACAAGATGACGAGCATGGAGATCATTTTATTGAAGATCGAGTTCTTAATGATCCTATGGGTGAAGATGAGATAAATAGATTTCTCTAAGACACATTTTCTCCATTGGATGAGGACAACCTCCATGATATTCATGATGTTCCTCTTCTCAAGAAGTCCCAAGAACCTCTTTATGAAGGTTGAACAACCAATATTCTATCTGCTATATTGTTCTTGGTGAACTTGAAGGTTTTGAATGGTTTATCAAACAATTGTTTCACACAATTCGTAAGGTATGTAAAGTTGACTAGTTTCCTCTAGTTTTAGTGTTAATTAATTCATAAATTAGGGATATGAAATATTTATGACGTATATTGTTCACATTCCACTTTTTGTCAATGTTGCAGATTGTTGGGTGAATTTATATTACCACCATCAAATAATTTACCATGCACTAGTCGAGAGGTATTCTTGATTATGAAAGAAATTGGAGTGGAGTATCAATCTATTGATGCATGTCCTAGTGATCATATTATATATTATGGATAGTATGCATCAGAAAACAAATGCCCACAATGTGAAATTAGTAGATATCAAACTGATCAAGTAACAAAAGAGGTCGGACCTCGAAAAGTTATTCGTTATATTCCCATAATTTCACATTTCCAATGACTATTAAGGTGCCAAAGTATAGCACAGTTTATGGATTACCATGCGAAGAAAAAAAGTGAAGATGGTACTCTTCGAATTCCTGCAAATGGTTTTGCATTGAAGAACATTGAAGAAAAATGGCCATTTTTTAAAGATGAACCTCGTAATGTTAGACTTTCATTAGCAGTTGATGGTTTCAATCCGTTTGGTGAGCTTCCTTCTACTTACTCAGTGTGGCATATTTTCCTCATAAATATTAACCTACCTCCTTTTATGACGATTAAGAGAGAGTAGACAATGTTGGAAATGATTATTCCATGTATTTTTTTGTAAGTAATTATATTATTTCATAAAGTTATTTGTTTAATTGATGCATGAGAAGACCTTTTATATATTTGGACGCATAACTAAATAGAAATATCGTATGTTTATTGATCAATTAGGTAAGTACCAAGTTAAAGATATGAATGTATATGTTGAGCCTCTTATCGATGAGCTATTGAAGTTATGGGATGAAATCATTATGTATGACATCTCCAGACTAATAGGGCAGAAACAATTTCAGTTCCATTGAATACTTGCATGGACAATTCATGACGTTCCTGGGTTAACACATTTTGGTGGTATGTAACTTTATGTTGCACTTCATTAAAATTATATGTTTTTAAGGTAAAAAAATGCATTTTTTTAAAATTAATAATCTTTTGATGCTATAACATTAATACATATATCTCGCAGGTCTTCAAACAAATGAAAAATTTGCATGTCTAGTATGTGGTCCTAGGATAAAATCTTGTCATTCAAGAAGTTTAGCAAAGGAGGTGTTCAATGAGTATAGGAACTTCATCCCTAAGAACCATAGGTACCGAACTATCGAACAACAAAATTTAATGGTAAACTTAGAGAATGCAAAGAAACCATGAGGAATTACACCTCACATATGGAAGTTGGAATATAAGATAAATCGTCGAGGTATGAAAATTGTATATGCAGCATACAATATGTTCACGTAATATTATGATTTTTATATTTTTACTGAATTTTCTCTACCATGGGTGTTATGAATTATTGTTGATGTGTTTCCATTTATGTTTAATGAATATATTTAAGGCATGAAGGGGCTTCCATGAGGAATGAAGAGTTATCCCATACAATTCAGTAGGCTTCCTTACTATGAGCACCTCCAAATAGCTCATTTGTTCGAAACAATGCATATCAGGAAGAATGTAACATAAATGATATGGAGAAATTTAGATGGAAGGTCTAAAAAAGATACAATTGCAAAAACATTGTAGTGAAATTGCAGAATCCAATCACGCATTGCAAACTGTAATTATTTCCAATGCCGAAAATGGGAACCGAAATATTAGTCTTCCATGGTTATTGATGGAGAAACAAAGCATTGCTATAAAAGAGATCATTCAGAAAATAAGGTTTACAACAAGGTTTTCATTGAACATACAAAATATATTAACCAAAAAAGGTGATTTTGGCAATGTTAAAACTCCTGACTAACATATATTCATTAAGGTAATTATTTACGTATATAATTTCCATTAAGTAAATCTTTTTAGTAATTGTTCTCTCCTATTTGGAAACATTAGATAATCATTTGTTTTATTCTACAATAAGTTCTACCTCTGGCTCTCCCAGATAGCTTTGACGACAACATAAAACAAGTTATATATGATCTTGGTAAATACATGAGGTAAGTAACAATTGTATATGCATGAAAATTGTTCATTCTTTTGGTTGTATTTCTTATTGACATATTTTTTTGTACAACTTGGAACTTTATATATATGCCTCAATCTAGTTTATCATTGCTAATTTATTGCATCTTTTGTAGGTGGATTTCATCTAAAGAAATCCATAAAGAAGATATTAGGTATTAGAAGAGATAAATTCCTTGTCTAATGTGTGAAAAGAATAAGTATTTACCTCTATAATTTTTCAATGCACAAGAACACTATCTCATACACCAAGTTGAGGAGATTGAATTGTGTGGACCTATAAACGCAAGGTCAATGTGGATGGTGGAAAGGCATTTGAGGACATTCAAGGATTTTTTTAGACAAATAGAATGCCCTAAGGGTTCTATGGTGCAGGAACATATGCTATATAAACCCATTGTGTACATTAGTTAGTATCTTCCAAATTTAGCAAAAAATATCAATCTCCCTCACGTTTGGCATGTCGACTCCATCGACAAATTTGAAGGGGAGGTCCTGTTGGGGAAAGGTAGAAGGAGGAAAGTGAAAGGTAATTGAATGGTGTACATTTAATTTATTATACAATTAATTTTTCAATTTATGTAATTTTTATTATTCCATCGGTATTTTAAGGTAAACTTAATTGTCTTTAATGACAACAAATTTACAATTCTTAATTGTTATTTTTTCATATAGTTGGTCGCGTGTGGGATGCAATAATTTTATACATTGCAAACAATATTGATAGGATGGAGGGATGGATTGAAATATGTACAAAATAGTATGGTACTTTATCATGGGAATGAGTTAGTGAAATTATTAAAAAAATGCATCGACGTCAAGAAGAATATCTTGAAGAACTTACACAAAGGGAAATTTATTAGCGTACAGTTTAAAAGATAAAAAGGCAAGTATATTTACCATTCTGTTTTTTCTGTTGTTTCACATTGTATCAAAAAATTTATCTTGTTAATTTATTCTTATATATGTATTTACCAATACGAGCATGATGCAACTGATACATCACAATGCTATGTGGTGCAATGGTCGTAAATTTTGCATCAAAAAGTTGGATGACAAGAGGAAAATATTTGGTTGTGGGATAACTACATTTTTTCAAGTCACTAATGTTTCCTCTAGAAGTGACAGGAGTCTAAAAGTACTAAAAATAGGTACTATGGTTATTTGGATGATATACTTGAGTGTGACCTTAATTCCTTTAAATTAGTTCTATTTGAGGTCAAATGGTACAGGCTACAGATGAATGAATGCGGTCATGAAAGAACTGTTATTGAGCATGCGAATGGATTTACCATGGTCAATACAAGGGCACTTGAACTAGGTACATATCCTTATGTTCTTCCAAATCAATGTGAGCGGGTCTTTTCCTCAAAGGTTCCACGTAAAGCGGGCTGGTCATACATTGTTAGATACAATCCAAGAGGAAGGCTGGTCAAGTATAATGCAAAGGAAGAAGGGAATGTTAAAGAAGAAGGTGATGCGTATTAGGAATAGTTGATCGTCGACCTAGATGTTTCAGATGCAGAATTCGATAAAGAATTTGATAATCCAAATGATGTAGCATACAATGAAATTGACATTGATGATATTGATGATGAATATCTAACCAAAAATGACATTGATCATGATCTTGGTATGAGGGATGTTTTCAACGATAGCTATTCAGAACCATATGATGATACAAAATGTTGAGTTAGATGAAGAAGAATCTGAATGACATTGTAGCAATGTTGCAATCTAGGAGGTATGTGAGAACATCTTTTTTCATAATGTATTACGTTTACAACTATTTATTTATTTTTGAACCATAATTATCACAATCATCATCATCACCATCATCACAATCTCCATCATAATCATCATCTTCATCATCATCATCATGTTCACCACAACCACCACCACCATCATCATCTTCATCATCCTCATCCTCATCCTCATCATATTCATCCTCATCATCATCATAATCATCATCATCATCATCATCATCATCCTCCTCATCGTCATCATGATCTTCATCGTCTTCATCATCATCAACATCCTCCTCATGATCCCCATCATCAACTTCGTCACCCTATTCCTTGTAAACATCATCATCATAATATTCAGCATGATAATCATCATCAATGTCATCACCCTCTTCCTCATGAACATAATCATCATCATCTTCTTCTTCTTCATCAGCATCATCATCATCTTCATCACCATCTTCATCATCATCCTCATCATCATCATCATTGTCATCATCATCATCACCATCATAATCATAATCATCATCATCTTCATCATCCTCATCATTGATGACGATGGTGATCGTAACTGATATCTACTATATATATTTTCATTTAATATTGAGTTAGAATTAATTAATTTTATTGGTACGTATAAATTAACTGTTTCTTAGTGTTATTTACATTTTCCTGTATGTTTTCATATGCTATAACACAATTTTTTTTTACATATGTTTTTTTGGGTTATGGGGAATTGAGAGTGATTTGAGGGTGGGGGAGGGGCCATAAGAGCTTCCACCACATGGTTGTCCCTGTTCAATAAATAATATTAAATTATTCTTGAAACAAAGAGAAGCTCATTAAGGAAATGCATAGTTATCATGTAAAGGTTTTCCAGACTCAAACATGACTGACACTAACAATTTGAGCATAAAAACACATAATGTGAGAACATATTTTTGCATAATGTATTATGTTTAAATTATTTAGTTATGTCATTTTTTAGTAAGTATGTTACATCGTCACCATCATCATCATCCCTATCCTCATCCTCACCATTGTTATCATCGTCATGCTCATCATCTTCATCATCTTCATGATCGTCATCAGTGTCCTCATCCTCATCATATTCATCATCATAATCACATCCATCATCTTAATCATCCTCATCATCATCATCCTCATAATCCTCATCCATGAGGTATTAAACTCTATTTCCATTATGCAAGTGAATTATCCAATTGGAAGACCTTTCCATTTCACCAGATATTCATAATTCTGATATTCCTGGTCCTTTTATCAATCTTCTTGTCCAATAATGCTTCTATCTGCATAGGTTTAGCTTTAGATAACTTCTCTTGGAAACACTTTGTCTAACCATCCATGATGTCAAGAGTAATTGTCATATTATTTTTTACATTTTCCTTGTAAATATATATGTATGTCATATTAAAAAGTACTTCTCTTTTCACCAAATATATCCTCTCTTTATATCTATTGTTGCTTCCCTTTAATTTTCCTAATACTTGTTCATGTAACTCATGTACTATTGTAGGAAATCCTCTCCATTATCGCTTCCCATTCCTAGTTTTCCCAAACTCCCAAGATGCATTCTATACAAAATTTGAAATCCCTTCATAGTCATAAATATGGCTACCACATAGATCATTGTCATCGTCATCATCATCGTCGTCGTCATTTTCATCACAATCATCACCGTCATTGTCGATGTCATCAACACTAGAACCCCCATCATCAGCATCTTCATTAGCATCATCATCATCATCGTCGTCATCGTCATCATTGTCATCGTCACCCTCTTCCTCACCAACATCTTCAACATCATCTTCTTCATCATCATCATCATCGTCATCGTCATCACCATCATCGTCATCTTCAGCATCATCATCTTCATCATAATCATCATCAGTAGCAGTAGTAGCATCATCATCGTCATAATCATCTTCATCATCTTTGTCATCACCATCATTATCATGATGATGATGATGATCATCATCGTCATCATCATCTTCATAACCATCGTCTTCACCATCATCATCGTCGTCGTCGTTTTCATGATCATGATCATGATCATGAATATTATCACCCTTGTTTTCATTGTCATCACCATAATCATCATCGTCATCACCATCATCATCGTCACCTCTTCGTCATAATAGAAGTCTCAACATGTGGTGAAAATTTCCTTAATTCACATGCAAGATATGAAAATCATACGATACCAAACAACTGGCATTTTTAATGCAATATCGAAGAACAACCTTGATAGTTTAGTTCCACACTATTTTCCATGTCAAACTATAATCATCATACTATAACTACATACCCCAACTATAATTCCATGACCATCACATTTGATCTCCTTACTTTATGAAACCATGATCAACCTCAAAAGCAATCAAATTAGGTTACTCATAAAAAACCAGTACATTCAAGATCCAATCCAACTTTAACATTGCTCGATGTAAGAGGAAGGTTTGATGCAATATGGATAGATAAGTAGTTATCGAATGTCAAGGAATATTTATAATTGATGGAGGCATGATTCAAGGATTAAGGAGGATCAATTCACTTATGGAAAAACAACATGGAACATTAGATGGGGACCTGCACACATTAAAGGATGGATAACAACATAAAGGTAAGACAAGACAATTGTTTCAAATAAGGAATCGAATGATTGAGATTGGATTTATGGCCCTTGTCAACTTGGTAAAAACACATTTTACATTATCCACCAACTATATGATTTCCCTTTTAAGAGTATAAAAGGGAGGTCTTTCGGCATGACACTATTGAGAAATTGAAACTTTTCATTGGTTTATTAGGCCAGTGATAACCTCAATATGACATGTGTAGTTTGCGGAGGAGTGATTCTCAAAGCTCAAATTAAAGTCCAAAAGTGTTATACCTTTTAAGGAGATGACCTTCTCAAATCATGATCCTCCATCAAGGCCATTAGAAGAATGGTACCTCATGGAAACGTATTAAACATTTTAGGGATGGAAATACCACTATGATGATAGATTTGTTGCTAGCTCTTTGGAGGGCCATTATAAACTTGATGGAAAGGTTGGCCTAGATAGTGGCATAGATAAAAAGTGCTTGGAATGCCCCAAGGTTCCTGAATTCATTAAAATCCTTCATGAGGTGAATAACCATGAGAGGATGGATACTAGGAGGCATATCAACCCAATCTCAAGGAATAAATAAAGAAGAAAATTGAGATCCTAGATGTAAAGAGAAATTAATAACAAAGGATCTAAGACATGTATATGGATCTAACACCTTCTATGCTATTGGATCATTAATATTATGGGATATAAGGCTAGGGTATGATCATGGAGGAATCATATTGATGAGTATTGATATCAGTGGCCACGTTCCTTGGTCAGAACACAAATTGGTTATTGTATCTTTGATGTTCCATGACGGTCTAGATGCTAGTGTTGATTCAAGAGTTGAAGACATATAGCTTAAGGAGTCACACCCTATGATGGAATTAGATCCTAAGGAGTCACTAAAACTGAGATTTTTTTGTCTCAAAATTGCATAGAGGTAGTTTTGAAAGTAATCCTTAAATATAAAACAAAATATCAATTTTTGGTTGATTAAAATTCCTAATCTTGCACAATATAGTATTGCATCCATTTAAACAGTAGTTAGAACACACAAACATTGAAGTGCATATATTTTTTTTATTGTTGATCTAATGATTTTTTAATTTAATATTATATTTTGGGAAAAAACTTTGACATTAATGGTATTAAGGCCAGAATTAGCTTTATGACCTCTCGCGCCTACACAACTTCCTCTATATCATTTTTTCTATCCTTTGGACCTCCGACAAGAAAGAAGAGAGAGGGAGATAGCTGTTGATTTGGAGGGAGCCATCAAGGGTTTTAGTTCGATTGCAATAGGGAACTCCACAATAGTATTTCATCCATCCAAAGTATCAGGACCTCTGATGAGCAAGCAGAGGGAGATAGCTAGGGATATTTGGAGTCCTCTATAGCATTTTTCCATCCACAGTATCAGGACATCTGAAGAGATAGCAGATTGATATAGGAGATTTGGAGGGAGCCAAGGGTTCAAGTTCAATTGTGATAGGGAAGGATTTGTAACGAGCTGGAGGTTAGAAAGGAAACCAAATTTATCAATCATTTCCACATAGAGGGACCCAATGCCTCCCAAATCGGTAAGTAAAAACATCTTAAAAATAATTTGTGCTTGTAGCTCTTTAGAATCAAACCCCTATCTTGAAAAAGAGAGGATAAAGTAGCTAATTTGGCATTAGCTAAATTTTGGTTCACACACCCTCACTCCTTTGCTTCATGCCTTAGGTGAATCTCATGATACGACTCTCGCCCTGGTTGGGATATTTATTGAATCTATCAAGAGAACATTTGTGCCTAGTTTCTGTGGGAAAGACCCAATTAGCTCTGGGATGAGATGCTCTACATGGTCTCATAGACCTGATGTTGGCTTTGATATCCACCAGAAGATCTTCTTGTCTCTTAGAACCACCAAGTGCTAAAATAGGGTTGAAAAAGGTGCTAAATTGCTAATCAACCCGATGGGGTGAAACCTGGAAAACAACCCACAGGTTCTATTGTTTGAGAGTCACTTCGTCGCACATGTAAATAGATATTCATTACTAATCATGATATCATATGAAGGTGGATATGAATCCTCCCTAAATCACAAAATGAAAAAATCAGTGTTATCCCCCATGATCTCACAGTCGATGGGACATTGAAAATAAGATAACCCATTCTGTCCATTGATAGAAATTCATTAAACCTTGTGAGAAATCAGTCTATTCTTCAAGAGAATACTGGGAGGAATATGAGTTTGTGGTTCTACATAATGAATTTTCCTTGTAATCATTATTTTGTGGATAAATCAAATTGTTTATAATAAATTAATAATTAATATGATGTTTTAAGGATGGAAACTATTACAGCCTGGGATGTAATAAGATTTTCTATATAGGATGGTCCTTAGTTTCTATTATCTAATTCCTTGTTAAGTTCTTTTCCCTAAATTACAGTACCTATTTTTTCAAATATAGCTTTACATATTCGACTCAGAATTGGTGCACGATTTTTGTTTGGAGTAAACATTTTCTTCAAATGAAGAGAGAACCTTAATAACTCAAATAACTTGACTATGATTGGAATCACAGTGAGTACCTATGCTGCACTGTCTTTGGGTATAAGGAACGGCAGGGACAAGTCCCTAGGATGTTTAGAGTGCTCCCCAAATTTTTGAGGGGACGGCAGGTTGGGGATGGAAATTATATATATATATATATATATATTTATTTATTTATTTATATTAAAAAACTCTAAAAAGTTAGAATTCACCATAAATAGTTGTAGGTGATTGTAAGCACAATAGACTATACTATATGGTATTATATACATCTCCTACACTTACTAGTTCTGAAAAATCTCAAGAAAATAAGAAAAGGGTTGAGTGGCATTCCATTATTGGCACTTGAACATGGGAAAAAAGAATTTTATCTTCAAGAAATTTAAGTTCAACTATTTTCAATCTGCATTAAGGTCCATGAAGGGTTTATGAGAATAATTCTTGTCTCTAGAAAAACATTTCTTCCATGTTTGTTGTTTATGATGATTGGTTTAAACATTCCGTTCTCAACAGGTTCTGTAGATTTTTACAACTGTGTTGAAAACCACTACAAAACACTTTGGGATATACATGGTTCATGCTTGCATTCTGTAGAAAGATTAGATTCATGTTTTAGATTAAGAAATACATTGAAAAAGAATTTATTCAAATGTTTAGTACCCAATATAAGTCTTTACTATCCATTTTCCAATCATTTTTACAATGCTTTAGGTTGGGATTAGGGATATACATACTTCATGCTTGCATTTTGTAAAAAGGTTAGATTCATATTTTAGATTAAGAAGGACATTGAATAAGAATTTATTATTCAAATTTTCTGTACCCAATCTAAGTCTTTACGATTCATTATCCAATCATTTTAACAATTTTAACAATGCTTGAGGTTGGGACGGAGGAAGAGTTGGACTTGAATAACTATTGGACATCCGTGTACAATATGTAAAAGCTAAAATAACCCATAAAATGAGATGAAGAAGAGAAATACCTAGAAGGATCAAACACTTGATTTGTTTCATTTATTAGTTTGTTGACATGGAGGCTTTGCTTCTTGTAATAATTTTTGGTAAAAAGACAATAGTTAAATCACTAGAAAACCAGACCAAAATCCATCATAGACAACCCATATTTTGAGATGCAACTTGTACATATTAAAATTAAGATTCAGAATAATACAAAAAATGTGTATGGGATAAATTATTATATTGTCCAATCATCAATATCCATTGTCAAAACTGAAGATACATGCCAAGAACATCTTAAAAAACTGCCCAGGACATCTATGAAATATACTTGGAAATTGGAATGTCTCCAAAGTGTGCTAGGAAGTCCTCGAAATATGTTGGGGACATTTTGGCTATGACCAACAAGTCCCCAAGTACCCGAAATGCAAGAACTATGGGTGTGGGTATTTTTTCCAAGGGGTACACTATACAGGTACCCGTTCAACATAGGTGAGTAGATATTTGACTCAGAATTGGTTCATGATTTTTTTTTGGAGTATATGTATATTTTTTAATGTAGAGAAAATCTTGTGTAACCTTAATAAATTCAATATGGATGGAAGCACATTGATTAATTAGATTGGTAATGTAAAAGGAGACATTGCATATGAGACAGGTTGTTAGAGACTCTAGATTCAAGAAGTTAGTTGGTTGGCATATACTAGGATTTGGTTATGTGCAATTACTGTTTATCTCAAGGTGTAAATTAAATTTTGAAGATATCTATAAATGAAATTAAACATGCAAAAATTACTTTCTGCTAGCAATCATTTGGTACACTAAATTCTCAACCAAAGGATAAATTTTCAAATAGACATTTACTTCTTAAGGGGGAAACAAAAAACTATAGGATCTTTCAATGCTTCTTAAGTGTACTTTTAATGAAATATTGGAAAAAGTATACTGCCACTCAATGATAATTTTCTTAAGGGGTGTTTTTGGTACCTTGTATAAAAAATATGTTGCTAGGCATGGTAGAATCAAGAAGTTCGGGCACAATACAGTATAGGCAAGCATTCATAGTCCAATACACTGATGGTTTTAAAGTTACTATGATAAATCCAATTACTGGGTCTTTCCTACCTGGTGTGGACTATAGGTACAACCTCTAAGAATTAGGTAGGTTGGAATTGTAGACGTTGTATTAGGATTCTATTTCTTTACAAAATGAAGCAAATTCAAATGCAATTACCTATCCAAATGAAGGATTAGTTGTATATTTAATAGTCAAAGCATCACTAAGACTTATAATTTTTATTTGATTAATACAATATCCTTCTAAATATGGTGTGGCACCTACACCTTCTTCTATGATCTAACTTAAAGGAGTCTCTTAGGATAAATTTCTTGAATGGATCCTAATGAGGAGATCAGTCAATGAGTATCTCATGATGGAGCTGATCACCTTCATACATACTATGAAACATCATGTTGTCATCTAATACTGTAAGATTCCAAATAGGGAGATATTCCTTTTGTCTATATTTTTCAACCTGCTACAGGAGTGTCTTGACAAGTCTGCAATTTATGTCTTAATAGTTTTAGGGTGATTTTTTATGACTTTGTCTGCCCCTGGAAAGATGATCTTTCATAGACTGTATGAAGGTGATCAAATCCATCATGATATACTCATTTATTGATCACATAAAGTTGTCAATACCATATTAGTGCCATGTCTACCACCACATCAATTTAAAATCTGATCACTAGCAATGGTCATCATACCTTAAATTTAATCCATAGTTGACTAATAATTCATATTAGTAAAGTGTCCTGGTCATTTTCTCTTCACATTTCATCCTGATGATGGACCATATTGATATGGTCTGAAACACCAATGACTCAAAAATGATAATGACTAATCCAAAAGAACCCCCGTATATAAAATTGATTGGAAGAAGTCTTAGACTAACAAATTTTAATAGACCCGTTACTCCATGCCATGTGAATTCATCTCAAGGAGCATGAACTTAAGTTGATTGCTCAAACTTTTGGGAATAAATTATTTTAATTCTACAGAAGATTGATGTTCAAAAGACATATAAGCCATAAGCCTGATGCAAACAAATCATACTCCTGAACAAGCATGGCATTTCTTCTAATTCCACGTCTCTTCTAAAATGGGTTGTTGTTCTTGGAAACTATCTTTGGTGCCTCGAGTGAAAATAATTTCATATATAAAAACTTATACATAACCCTAATAAATTATCCAAAGGTTAATTAATATATACAAGAAAGGGTCTTCACTATCTGATCAAACTTGATATTCTTATGAAACTTTGAAGCATAATAAGTAGAATGGCATGTTAATTAGACATGGTCCTAGAAAATATCTATGTATATAGGATTAGAATGTTTCTTTCATGTGGTTCTAAAACATCGAGTTCTTTTAAAAGAGATACAGACCAAGAAACTTCAGTAGATAATACAATGTACCTTGGTAGTGGCAAAAATATCCTCCCGTTTCACCAAGCCTTGTTGAAAGGCCTCTGCAAGTGCTTTGACAACTTCTTTTTCATTCTTGTAATCAGCTGGAACCATTAAACAATATCTAAATGAGTGTTTTAGTCATAAAAATTTCATTCTTGTACAACTTAAAAGTTAAAACCTTAATGCAGTGCACTCTATTTCCACACATTACCATTCCATCTATTAGATTTCATTATAAATTTTATAAGTGATTCACAGACTTGGAAGCAAACTACTAAACAAACAAGATTATTTGTTGTTTGAAAATATTTTGGAAATAAACAAAATGTTATCAAACTTGATAAATCTTGAATGCAGTGATCACCATTTAGCATTGAAATTTGGATTGACTACTTACAAGTGAGACAACCATGCATCTATTCCTCAAGTTAGAGAATCCTAGTGCCATGAATGAGACAATGGCACAAATTAAATCCAAAGAACATTTCAAATATTTTAGAGGAAATTAAGTGTACAATTTCCTCTTGGCATGGGATGATCTTAGGGTAAACCAAAGTTTCTGGAGAAGCATCTTATCTAAACCCTCATCATTGGATGTGTACAAAAACATAAGTATGCCTTCAATGGGAGGAGACACTACCTATGGAAGTAGAAAAGGGTCCTACCCCATTTTCCTTCAATGCCAAATTACAAGCATTGTTTCACCCACTAGTAACCAGACTAGATATTTGCGTAGATGGGTTTTGAAGTGGTTTAGTTGAACATGTTTATTGGTTAGTGACTTGTATATTATTCTTCTAAGATGGATTTTATGTTTTTGGAATTAATCACTCTTCTAGTAATAACTCTAAAATGTAGGCGTTGTATAGTGAAATGAAATGCACTTACCTGTCCAAATGAAGGATTAGTTGTATAGTGATTATTCAAAGCATCAGTAAGCCTTATGATTTTGATATGATTAATAGAATATCCTTCTAAATCTAGTGTGGAACCTTCACCTTCTTCTATGAACCGACTTAAAGGAGTCTCTTAGGATCTAGTTCCTAAATGGATCCTAACGAGGAGATCAATCATTGAGTCTCTCATGATGGATTTGATCACCTTCATATAGTCTATGAAATATCATGTTGTCGCCTAATACTGTAAGATGCAAAATAGGGAGATATTCCTTTTGTCTATATTTTTCAACCTGCTACAAGAGTGTATTAACGGGTATGCAATTTATGTCTTAATTGTTGTAGGGTTGTTGATGATTCCTTTGACTGCCCCTGATAGCATAAATTTATGGCTGATACACTTCCAAATATCTTGTTGTTTATCTGTTTCTGATTTAATCATTTATGTTCTATCCATGGCCCCATACTATTTGTAAGAGGGAAATTATACACCCTCAAAATAACATTTAGTGATTCTAATTTCAGAGACTGATGGCTGATTTCTTGTGGGTGGAGGATAAATAGTTTCATTTTGTATTTTTGAAGAATTTTTGTTACAATTCTTTTTGTACCGTGTAACTTGCTACTCTCAGAAGATGGTCAGTCTTCACTTGACAAACACAATCATTCAACTAATATAAGAGAGAGATATCCATTGATTCCCAATCTTTTCATGGTTGTGTTTCTTGGATTATTTTCATTGAACATTCTTTGTAACATTTCCTTTGCCAAAAATGTGAATTATTTCAGCTATAGGCATTGCTATCTATTCAGAATGTACATGGATAGTTTTTGGTTCACTAGAAAAAAATAAATTCTTGAGTGCTTCATATGACCTTTACTACAATTGTTATCAACAAAGACACTGGAACTTTATACATGCAATTTGCAAGTCCATTTTTATAATTTACGATATGTTAAATGTGTTGAAGATGGGAATCTTCATTTCAAGTTTTTTTCCTTGTTTACTGTGCATTACCATACATCTTGACTTTTCAAAGAATTATGTGGTTGAGGTCTTGAATTTCCAATGAATCTTATGGTGAGCTTGGACTATCTTTTTGTGAGCCTATGTAATATATGCATTAGAGGAAATTTCAACTCAAAATGGGCCTTTTAACTTTGATTCAAATTCCATGTCATCATGTGTTAGCCAATGAAATTGCTTTAAATTTGAAATACCGTATAGGTCTTAAACACTTTTTTAATTCAAATTTGGGGATAGGTATCATAAAAAAACTACTTTTTTTGTTTGTATTTTTCACATATCTCCCCATGTTTTTACTCAAATTTCGATTGGGAGAGCTCGTTGGATGTGGAATTAAATTATGCATCCAACTAGTACCCACTTGACATACTTTTGATGGACCCCTCTACCCCAAAAACAAGAAATACGTGAAAAACATGATAATGACATCATCATCACATTTTTTTTAGGTATTTCTTATTTTTGGGGTAGAGGGGTCTGTCAAAAGTATGTCAAGTGGGTACTCATTGTAAGAAAAATTTAATTCTGCATCCAATGAGCTCTCCCAATCGAAATTTGAGTAAAAACATGGGGAGATATGTCAAAAATACAAACAAAAAAGTAGTTTTTTTCTTTTCTTCCTCCAAAATTAATAAATACTATTTTAGTATTTTAACTATTATTTTATTAATTCTTTTTAAGAGGCCCATTTTGACTTGAAATTTCCTGTAATGGAAAGTTCACTAATACTGGAAGCTTCTATCAACTTCTTTGTGTTTCTATGAATTTTTGAGTTTGTGTGAGATATCAAAATTTCCACTGACCTTGAGGCATTTTAGGTATCAAAGCATCAAATTCTATAGGAATCTTCTATAGAGCCTAGAAGAAGGTCAAAATTAGGCCATCTATGGATTTGTTGAATTCATTTGAAATTCCATTGTCTCTAAGTTTTCATTTATGGGATTTTTGCAGCCACTCATTCATTAAATCAAACTCACCAAGTTGCACAAATCTATTCATAAAATCATGCCTTACTATAACAGTAATCACAACTACAAGGGTGGTCCTAGATGCCACCTCCTTTAGCTTCCTAGAACTTTTGTTAAGGAATCCACATGATCATTTGTCTACTATGCGTATTTTCTAAAGAGGCCTCCCAGTATTGACAATTCATATTTAGTAGTGGCATGGTTGCAAACTTGCAGTCTAGAAAAAGTCACTGAAACCATGTATCATTTATAGTCACCACTATCTACCCATTGTTGGAAAGCAATTGATGAAAATACGATTTAGATCATGGTTGAACTTCGAGCCAGATAGTTAATTTCTCTCCTAGTTTTTATTCACTATGAAAAAATGCAAAAAAGGGGAGGTTTTATTCAATTCATGGTGTTTGGTCGGTCTAAATTCTAATTATCCATTCAAAGGAATTGCTGGAAATAGTAACACCCATGAAATGTTTCAAGATAATGTAAAATCACTCATGCAAAGAAAGGTGTGTGTGTGTGTGTGTGTGTGTGTGTGTGTGTGTGTGTGTGTGTGTGTGTATATATATCATTCAAACAAATGGTGTGTATTCACCAAATTTTGTGGCCATGTTTTCACTTTTCTCATGAAGTACAACAAGTGTATATATAATGGAGAAAGGATAAAAGCTCAAACTCATATTACCATTGGCCTGGTACCATAAAAAAAAATAACTTGTTGATGCAAGCATCAAAACTAAATTTATTCCTCTCTGATAGTTACTCTTTTTTTCCAACATGGTTGCCAGTGTTAACACTTTGGAGAAGGATCATTGATATATCACTGACTTAGTTTAGCATCTGAGTTTTGAACTGGGAAATTGCTAATGAGAAAATCATGATGTGTATAGTTGTAGTATAGGAAATATATTATTGTATTGGAAGGAAGGATACCTAGTAGACCACGATAATAGTAGATGAAATAAAAGTATATAGATTGAATGGAGAATTCCAGTATTGGGTTGCAATAAATTCATTAAAGAATCTTCCAAGTCTAGATTCTAGAGCAAGCTAATTACTAAAAAAATCTCAACATATTTTAACGGAAAATTATCCCAAATCATTGTACAAATTGTGATTAGATGTGTAAATTCTGACAGATTTTAGAACACATGCATGAGGTAAAACATAAGTGAATAAAATTTCAATAAAAAGTATATTACCTCATAAGTTTGTTGGGGTAAACTAGAGAGAACTTCATTTGAGTAATACCCTTTCTTATTTTCTGCCACTCGGTCTTAAACATATGGAAAACAAAATCTATTGACTCTTGCTTGTCGGTTTCTTGAGACAGGTCTTAAAAGGTCTTCCCTCAAACATCCTTCATGATGGGTGCTCCATTATACTAGGATAGTAATTTAGGCTTTCACAAATTAACACAAATGTTGTATTTATTCCAAATCAATAATCAAAATATGAACGATCGATGTTTGATTTGATAGAGAGAGAAATTCATCTGAGGGGGATTAAACCTATTTGTTCCTTGTTGGATTATTTTGATTCCTATCATATATCTCTATGTTGGACTATTATGATTCCTTTCCTATATCTTCCATTAGGTTTGTTTTAGTGCATAGAGATCTACAAAAACATGCCTAGAATGAAAATTTCCTCACTAATCATGTCAAGAGTTTACATCCAATGCTTTGGATCCACAATCTAATCACAAATCAACCAGAAATGAAAATTTCCCCAATACTCCAATATAATTCAATTCCTAGGCTACTGGAAATGGTTAAAGGAATTTGGTTCTCGTCAAAATTGCAAGGACTTTTTAGGAGCATCATGCTTTCTGTAATTAGGCATCATATTATTTTGGTTGAAATGTGAATGTTTCCACCACTATGTCATGTTTAGTTTGTTGATCAAAACTAGGAGTGATATATTTTTTATATGTAATCTACATAACAGAGTGTTGTCTGATTAATACGTTGCAAAACCTTCATTGAGTGTATTATTGGTCATCTATTACAAGATTTCCAATGACATTTTTCCAACATGCCTGAAAATATTTACAAATTTTCTTGTAATTATTCCCTTAGTGTACCTTCTCTACTGGCCTTAGTATGCAGAATTAATCACTGGTTCTAAGGTTACCATCTAGTCCCTTTGAGTCATAATCCCCTTCTTTTTCATTTATAGGTTTCCCAGGGTTGTTGATTATGCTGCCCACTATTGTTAGGAAGTCAAAAATAGGTTTGAAATTTATTTATAAACCCCATGCATTCCCATATTGTTGTTTATTGTTGTTATGACCTTAAAACCACCCAGAATTGATATTTACTCTATTTTATTACTGTTTGAGGGTTAAAACAATGTTGAAACATGAAATTACCCAAGAAACATGCCCTTGACAAATGTTATTGCAATGTTTCCTAGATGACCAATGTTTTTGAAAGTTATAAATTGCAAAGGGGTGGAAAACGATGCCTAGTACATTGCAAACACACTTCTTGATGTGATTAAATTAACGAGGCTAATTCACATTGTCCAAGTCATTGTTCAATGTGCTATGTTCTAGTAGTAAGGTAGAGCATTTATTGTAATGAAGACCATGTTCAAACTCCAAACCTTGTTGGGCATGTTGCTTTGTTAACATAGGCTTGCAATGATGGAGGGAAATTATTGTAGATTGATGTCTCTTTTCCTAGTATGTGGGATCTCAAGTAATTCACAAGTTGGTGTCATACAACAGTTTGTATTTTAGTGTGGTAATTTCACACGTGATTGGAACTTTGACAAAGAAAGAATTTTGGAAATGAATCAAATGCTACTAGATAATAAAAATAGCAGAGGAAAATATAAGCGAAATTTTTATGAAACTGATTCTAAAACAAACTCTTACAAACATAAAGGAAAGAAAGCAAAATATTTCTGATAGTGAATCTTCTTCAGAGGTTAATGCAAGGTCACGTAAGGGAAGGTATAAGTACATAAGTGACACTAGTGAAAGTGACCATAAACCTAGGAGAATGAAGTATAAACCCTATGAAGAAATTTTTGGGGAATTCAAAAAAATAAAACCTCCCATGTTTAACGGGGAAGTATAGAAAGGTGAGGAAGCAAAAGCTTGGCTATGAGGAATGAATAAATATTTCTAGATTTACATTTATTGTAACAGAATAAAGGTCGGGATGGCTATTTACAAATTGACTAGAATTTGGTGGAAAGATATAAAAATGGTCAAAAATATGAAAGAGAAGTACTTAACGTGCGGAGTTTTTAAGAAGTATTTTAAAAGAAAGTTTCTATGTGAACAATACTACGAGGAAAGAGATGAGGAGTTCTATGAATTAAAATTGGGTTCCATGTCCATGAAAGAGTTGAGCAGCAAGTTTTTAAGTCTGTTCAGATATGTACCTTACATAATAGATGAAAATCCTAAAATTGAATGTGTTTTAAGATGTCTACCTACTAGATTCAAAGGTAGGATTGTGTTTGATAATCCGAAAATTTTCGAGGAAGATATGAGAAAAGATGATTTTTGTTATGAGCAAAGTAAGAAAAGGGAAAGTTTACCTAACTCGAAGACTAAAAATACAAGTCATTTTGACCAAAGAAGAAGAGGATTTGAGTCAAATAAGAGTTTTTGGAGTAAATCTCAGAACTTTTCCGAGAATACTATCAGAAAACAGATCTTAATAATAAAGTAACCTATAGTACTGTAACATCAAAAGGTAGGGATATGCCTAACAATTTTGTTAAAAATATTGAACAAAGGGAACCTATCAAATGTTGGGAATGTCAAGGACCGCATTATTCCAAGTACTGTATGATTCAGAAGGGGAACATCTGCAACATACACACTATCGAGGAAGAGGAAGCGGTTGGAGATATGGAAAATGATATGCACAAGATAAATGCATATATGGAGAATTGACAGGGAGATCACCAGACTTCTATGGTGGAAGTGCAAGGTATGATAAAAAATTTATTTGATTCCATATTGATTGATATAGGTACTAGCTTAAGTTATATATCTCCTAGCATAGTAGAAAAGTGAAACTAATTCTTAAAAAAGTTTGAAAAATCCTAGTTGGTCCAGCTAGCTACAGGAACTAAAAGAAAGGTGGTAAATTATGTTGAATTTTGTAATTTTCTTATGAGTTAGTTTGAACCTTAGGTCAAATTAAATGTTTTACATTTAGGATCTTATGATGTCCTAATATGAATGGATTAGCTTGAAAAACACAAAGTGATTTTGAACTATTTTCAGAAAACTTTTACTTATTTGAATAATGAAAGAGAAAGAATTACTCTCACAGGAATACCTAGGAAGATATCTATTAGAACAATTTCAGCCTTACAGATGAAAAAGGCTATAACGAAGGGCTGTAAAGTCTTCGTCGTACACATAATAAGTAATGAACAAATTGGTAAAGAAGATAAACTAGGATTTGAGGATATTCCGATCATGCAATATTTTGCGGATGTATTCCCGAAAGAAATTCCAGGATTACCTCCTAAACAAGATCTGGAATTTACAATCGAGTTAGTACCTGGAGCAGCACCTAATTTGAAAGATCCCTATCGAATGAACTTCTTGGAGCTGAATGAATTAAAATTACAATTACAAGAATTTGAATAGACAAACATTATGTAATACCAAGTGTATCTCCTTGGGGAGAACCGGTCCTTTTTGTTAAAGAGAAAGACGGTACACAGCATCTATGTATATACTACCATCAACTTAATAAAATGATGATTAAGAATAGGTATCCTCTGCCCTGCATTGACTATATGTTTAACCAGATACATGGAGCAACGATATTCTCAAAGATAGAGTTAAGGTCTAGCTATCACCAAGTCAGAATTAAAGATGAAGACATCTTTAAAACTGCTTTCAAGACAAGATACAGGCACTATGAGTTTGTGGTTATGCCCTTTGTGCTAACAATTGCACCGACAACCTTTATGTGTTTAATGAACAGTTTCCTAAGTAAATACTTAGACAAATTTGATGTCCTCTTTATAGATGACATATTAATTTATTCTAAGACAAAAGAAGAACATGATGAACACCTAAAGATAATACTACAAGTATTAAGCGGACATCAGTTATATGTTAAGTTCAACAAATTTGATTTTTATAAAGATAAAATACAATATTTAGGGCACGTAAAATCCGAAGAATGGATATGGTGGACCTAGATAAAATAAAAGCTATAATTGATTGCTTGTTCCTAAGGACATAACTTATGTACGATCCTTTACGAGGATAACAGGCTATTACAGAAAATTTATTGAAGGATTTTAAAAAATTGCAAATCCTATAACCTCATGAAAGAAAAAAGGTAAGAATTTTTTTGGGATAAAAAATGTGAAGATAGTTTTAATAAACTAAAAGAATTATTAACTATTGCACCCATTCTAAAAACATTAGATCCATACAAATATTTATTTGTATGCACTGATGCATGCAATGAAGGCTTGGACGGAGTACTGACACAAGAAGGTCATGGAATTGCATACGAATCAAAAAAATTAAAAACTCACGAAAATAACTACACAACTTATGACTTAGAGTTGGATTCCATAATTAATGCTTTGAAAATTTGCCACCATCGCTTAATAGGAAAAATATTTTTGCTAATGTCCGATAACATAAGTGTAAAATATATGTTTCATCCGCAAAATCTAAGCACGAGGAAATTTAGATGGCTATCTTTCTTTAGTGAGTATGATTTTTAAATCAAACACATTAAAGGGAAAGAAACTAAAGTGGTTGATGCCTTAAGCAAGAATGCGGTAACAAGTTTTGCAGCTGCAATTAGCAGTTATAAAACTAATGTAGAAGATAAATTTGAAGAAGGAATAAAGCGGGACCCATAATACCAGAGTTTAAAAGAAAAGGTAACTCAAAATGTATATGAAAATATAGTTACAGATCATAGTTTTATTGAAAAAGGTCTAATACTGTATAAAAATAGAATGTATATACAAAATACAGTGCAAGTTAAGATGCTGATTTTGAATGAAATACACATAACTCCTTATTCTATACATCCAGGGTATCATAAGGTGATAAACATGTTGAGAAAAGAGTACTTTTGGCCTAATATGACAAATGACTTTGCTTAATTTTGAACTAGGCGTATAGAATGTCAATAATTTAAAGTTGAACATCAACACGCATCAAGAATTTTATGGCCATTACCAATTCCAAATTGGAAATGGGAAGTCATCGGTCTTGATTTTGTAACTGTCTTACCTAAAACTAGAAATAGAATGATTCAATAATGGTAGTTGTAGATAAGATAAGTAAAGAAGCACACTTTATACATGTTAAAACAACTTATAAAGATGCTAACATTGCTCACATCTTCACGAAAGAAATCTTCTGCTTACATGGAATTACAAAGGTAAAAATTTCTTATGGAGATCCAAAATTTACTAGTAATTTCTGGAAATATTTATTTAAAGAGATAGATACTAAGTTAAACTTCATTACAGCTTATCATCTGCAAATGGATGGAAAAATAGAAAGAGTTAATCAGGTACTAGAAGATCTATTGTGAATGTATGTTAGATATTATCCCATGAAGTGAGAAGACTATTTGCACTTAGTTGAATTTGATTATAATGATCATTATCAGGCTTCTGGAGAGCTTAGTCCTTTTGAAATATTATATGGTATAAATTCTAACTCTCCTATTACATGGAGTAATCCAGTAGATATATTGATGTTAGGACCTTCCATGTTAAAATTATTGGAACTAATAGTGAAACAGGTACATGCCACCTTGAAAAATGGTCAAGATAGGCAAAAGAGGCATGCCGACCTTAAAAGAACTCCGAAGGAATTCCAAGTAGGTGAGCATGTGTTTGTTAAGGTGAAACCTAGAAGGAGCTCATTTAAATTAGGGATTTGTGCTAAATTAGCACCCATGTATTATGGACCATTTGAAATATTGGAAAAAGTAGGATCAGTGGCATATCAATTAGCCTTTCCATCTAATCTTAAAATACATAACATCTTTCATGTTTCTATTTTGAAAAATTATATACATGATGCTACTCATGTGATTGACTAGAATGTGATTCAGGTAGAACCAAAAGGATATTTTCCAGTGGATCTAGATTGTATTCTTGAGAGGAGGGAATTTCTCAGGAATCACAACATTGAATAGGTAAAGATACAGTGGAAATACATCAATCCAGATGAAGCGACCTAGGAATTGGAGAGTGATATGCCGGTGGCATATCCAACTTTGTTCCAAGAAGACTCAGAATAACTTAAGAAACATTGAGGATGGTGTTGAGGTTAAGGGGGGGTGTTTGTAACATACCCAAAACTTAAAATAAATATTTATTATTTATTTCAGAAAAACATTATGTTAATTTTTATTGTAAAGTTTATGACCAAGTGGGTCAAGGATGACTATAATTGAAGAATTATTTATTTTAATAGTTAATAAAAGGAGACACATATTTATGGGATACTATTAAATGAGTGTTCACTGACCCACTAGGAGGAAGGAGCAGTTGTAGAAGGTTAGTTGACAAGTGGAATGACTAACACTCACTTTCTAGTTGTTGCAGGAGCATAATCCCTTAAAAAGTGGTCATGTTCCCTAAGAGGGGGGAACTGAGCTGGTGGCTCATTTAATTTAAAAATTGACCCAAAGACCTAGGTAATGTTATATAAACCATCAAATTGAGCAGGAGGATCACCTATCATTCTAATTTATGAGAGAATGAACCTTGTGGCTACTGCAAACTGAAAAGTCAGGCACACAAGAAATTTGATGAGGGGATAACTAAAGTAATTTTCTAAGTTATGTATGCTACTGAGTGCTAAGTTGCAGAAGTCTACTCTGTGGAAGAGATCTTCATCCTAGTGGTTCAGTGAGTAAGATCAGGGTTCCTAAGCAAGTGATTTTGTTGCTTTAGGAGAAGGTTTCGTGGAACAACCTCCCTTGGTTGTTAGTCCCTTTTCTGCAACACATCGAGGTTCCAACTCTATATCTGTATTATGTTATTGTTTTACTTCTGTTTAAGTAAGTTGTAATTAGTTTTAGATGAGGTTATAGTTAATGGATATTTATTCAATGATTATTTGTTTAAGTATTTGCATAAAAACTATTTGATAGAGAAATGAAGTTAAAATTATCTCATGTATTTTTCATGTCACCAAAGTG
Organism: Pseudotsuga menziesii; assembly: GCA_001517045.1. Lineage (NCBI taxonomy): Eukaryota > Viridiplantae > Streptophyta > Pinopsida > Pinales > Pinaceae > Pseudotsuga > Pseudotsuga menziesii. The sequence continues at coordinate 147,300 of LPNX010246467.1, forward strand.
ACATACTCTAGTACATGAAGATATGAAATTGTGTTTGAATCACAGTACCATAATGATTGAATCATTGTGTAGTTCTGTGATTACAGAGAATAAAATTAATATATATATTTTTCACAATCCATAGAGGACCTGGTATTTTGTTAAACATATAAGCTACAGCTCTTAATCAAAAAGATAAAATATTACAAACAATTATAGAATAAGTATAAACACAGAAATAGGTATAAGGCTAATATATCATGATTTTAATTAAAACTTTTCAAATTGAACTAATAGCACAGAGATCTTCTGAAGACAACATAGCCATATATTGACACTTATTAACACCAAGTCTAGTTTAACAATAGGCCATATCCTTGATTTCAGGCTAAAGGCCATTTTGGCATTGCTATCTACAAGAAAATTTCTTATAGAAGAAGGTTTACACACAACCATAGGGCTTAATCTTTTTATTATTGAAAAACAGTATGGTGAACTAAACATAGTGTAATTCTTTTAACACTAATGAAAGTTTAACTACAGTCTCATGTCCTATTAAACATTCAATAATACATTTAAGTAATCAAAGTATGAGCTCTCACAAGATTTCACTAAAACATTTATAAAATTAATGATTTAGATAGAGCGTAGAATTTCTACCTTAGCATATATTTTAGTATAGTATCAAGTAGAATAATGGTACAACCTATAAACTATAAATAAGTAAATTCAACTGACATCACAAGTATTTATTTTAATCAAGCTCCGAATATGTAGAAGAATTATTTAAATCCTCACAGAAACCTCTACAAGAATAAGTCAAAAGAAAACAATATAGCTAATAGAGGCCTTACGACCCTTATTCCCAAGCCTACTTGGAAAGTCCAAGACTCTATAGTCTACTCTCTTCGTTTAATAGGATAACTTAAAAAAAGTAATGAACAGTATTATAACCTCATTATCAAACTCTTTACCTTACGACCTCACCATAATCTTAGCATTCTATTGTTTATAGGAAAAATGGAGGACCCATTAACGATATTTAAACAAAGCAAACAAAGAGTATTGCTCCAACACTTATCCATCATAATATCTAAACATTAATACGATAGTGGTTTTTAACCCAAAAATCATAATTTGACAGTAAAAGCTACATGACCATATCATGTTATAGAAAATATGAATAGTGGAAGGAACAACGATCTAAGAAATATTATAGATAGTCAATTTATGGAAAGCATAAAACCATTTAGGTTTACTCACAGATAACCTTGACGGGTTTTTACAACTATACATTCACTACATTATCCAATTAATAATTAAAACTGGGATTAAAGTGGATTTCTACGCTCAAAAACCAAATTGACAATGTAAAGGCTCATGGACGCCTCATGCAAGACTGTAAATAAACTAAAAGCATGAATCCCTCTCAGGGACAAATATTTTGAAGACCTATGCTCTTTAAATAAAACTTTCTAGAACCAAAATAGAGGTATTTTTAAACAACATAGAAAGTGGCTTAGTCGCCAGACTCCACGGGAAATCATGTATTCACACTCTGAAGAATTACACAGTCACTTAAAAGAGGAACAGAGATATAATATCGAAACCCTCATGGGTGTTTACAGTATTAACAAGTCTTAGAACCAACAAGTATACAGAGTAGCATAGTCATCTACGACTCCATAAGGGTGAATAATACGCTTACATTATCAAATCTATAATACCAAAGCAAGTATATCACTTCCAAATCACTAACCTGGTACCGTAGTGGAAGAAAACTCAACGCCATAAGAACACACCACAAAATCCTGGTTGTCTTCTCAAGAACCTCGCAAGGTAATGACATGGGTATTACTAGTCAAAAGGAGAGGTTGTGCAGCCAATATCCCATCTATAGCCCATTGCATAGTTGACCTGCACACAAACATGATATTTGGGAAGTAAAATCTTGGTTTACATTTGAAAAAAAACTGGTATGAAAGAAAAATAACAATACCGAATTTACGATTACCTTCTCGGCTTTCAAAGGTACACAGTCATCACCCAAGAAAATATTACAAAATCCCTTAACGAATGATTCAAGCATAGACTCATATAGATGGTGACCAGGGTCGAGTTTGGTGGTTCCTCCACCTTCGGTTATAAATAGTGGAGTAGCAAAGGCAAGCAATCGAAGACCCTTGGAGGAAATGAAGGAGTTGTCAACATTTTTGAGAACCCTAATGAAATGACCAATGCAGTAATCGAGACTCATTAAAACCTTTAGGGTTTTACAACTCATATTTTGTTGACAGCTAGAGTTCAAATCGATTTCACATGGTCCGAGAGGGGGAAAATTTATGACTCGTACCCTTCCTTTCACCATCACACTTAAGTCAACCGATGTGCAGGTATGAAGGGCAAGATTCTTGTTAGACTCTCTACGAATGACTGTGCATAGATTCATATCAAATTTTAAGATATAGTTCAATCTACAACAAAGCCTTATATTTGTTATTTATTATAATCCTTGGTACATCCAAACCTTGTTATATATTTATAAACGTTTAAATCTATAAAAAAAAAAATATTTGTTACAAGGTACTTTATTTTATTAAAAAGGAGAAAAATGGTTTAGGGTTAAACCTTAGGTTTCCTTTTTCTTTGTCGCTTATAGTGCCTTAACATAGAGTTTGTTCTTTAATTGTTCTACCAAGATACCTCTCCTCATGCACGTAGTTAAATAGAGGTTCATGCATTAGTCGTGCGAACTAATTAAGACCATGACCCATCCCTTGAGCTGCACAAGATTAGAATAAAACACATGACATCTATAAACTGTGAAGTTCAACCATATCCCTTGAGTCAGGTTTGTATATCACAAAGTATGTCATAACGATAGTTCACAAAGTAAAGAAATCTGATAATATCTTAAATGCATGACTCTTACAACTAATTAAAGGAATTTTGAATCCTAACATCTAAGTTAATTACAGTAAATAATTTTTATTTATTTATGAAATTAAGGGATGCTACATCGTTGGTATAAACCAGGTTTTACGACATCGCCTTCGTTGCTACAACAACAACCAAGTGTTTCTATAGTGACATAGTTTGATTTTTTAAACAATGTATGTTTCATCTATTTTGTGTCGCTATAGAGAAAAACTATGGAAAGTGTTGCTAGAGGGACGAAAGTTTTGCCATGGAAAAAAGGGATCATGTTCGTCTCTATAGCAACGCACAAGTGTTGTAATATCAATGATTTTCCATGGGAAAAATGTGCACATGTACTAGTGAAATTATGTCATTTATCTTCAACTATAAAAATCACAATCTTAAATGTAAGACTGAAAAATTACTTATTTATAATGTTTTTTACATCCATAATTTGTATACATTTTAAATCTATGTATACTAAGAATTACAAGGTAGACAGAGCAGAGCTGATAAGCTCGCTTACACAAGGAATGGTCAAACCAATTCGATTGGTTAATGTGAAATGATTACAATATATAGTTGTAGGTTATCATAACAAACCAAGAGCTAGATCCATAAGAAGTGGATATGAAACCTCTTCATGCTAAATATAGAAAGGACACATCAACCCTAAACGTAGATACTTGGCAAGAATTTCTACGTTATTCCAACATACCCCGTTAATGTAGAAATGGATTTTCTACAAAACCTAATTTATGGCTAAGGATCTCAAAGTGAATCTTTCCAAGAGGTTTGGTAAATATGTCACCGACATTATCACTTGTGTTACAATAAATAAGTTTAACTTCATTAGACTCAATCTTTTCTCTGATAAAATGATGTTGCAGTTCAATGTGTTTTGTCCTTACATGATAAACAAGATTGTGTGCCAATTTGACTGCACTTTGATTATCACAATGTACTTTTATGCGTTCTATTTTCTTTTCTCCAATGTCTTCAAGAATCCTCCTCAACTAGATAGCTTCACATGTTTCACTAGACATGGCTTTGTATTCAGCTTATGTGGATGATAGAGAATGAGTTGGTTGTATATTGCAGCTCCATGATACGACTCTAGATCTAATGTTGAATGCATATCCTATAGTAGATCTTCTGTCATCTGGATTTCTTGCCCAATCAGAATCAGGAAACCCTTCCAATTGAACATCAAACTTATGAGTGTATGAAATACCAAATTTCATTGTCCCTTTTAGATATATAAGGTCTTTCTTTGTTGCTATCCAATGTCCGTCATTTGGTTTAGACATAAACTGGCTCAAAATGCTGACTGCATATGATATATCTTCCCTTGTCGTAGTGAGATAATTCATGATTCCCACCAACTGTCGATACAAAGTACCATCTGCATCCTTTGATCCATATTGACTACATAACTTCGCATTATGTTCTAAATGAATTGTTGATACTTTGCACTCACTCATGTTGAATCTGTTTAGTATTTCCCTTACATACTTACTTTGAGTGACCATAGTTTTTCCAGATTCTCTCCAAACTTTGTTAGGAACCCATTTCAATCCTTCTCTTTACTATGTTAGTATATTGTTGTTGGACGCATATGCTTTGTAATTCGTCCCATAGTAATTGTTGATCCATAGCTTGTGTTATTGTTGTGAGGCGCATATGCTTTGTAAGCCGCCTGTACTATTTGTTGATCCATAGTTTATATTGGCCCATGGTTTTGACCCATAGTATTGGCGCCCATAGTTTATATTGGCCCATGGTTTTGACCCATGGTATTGGCGCCTATTTTTAGTATATAAGTGTGTGTTGAGGCCAAGGAAGGCACCGTGAAGTTATTTTATATTGAGCTTGCTCAAAGGAGGTTTCCCCCTCGAAGTGGCCTGCGATTAATATAAAAGTGATTTTGAGTTCTACTGCTATATCATGTATTTTGATTACTTGTTTGCTGCAGGGTCCTCACATCCGGTATCAGAGCACTTTCCTTTGCACAAGTGGGAATTTTTTTTTTTTTCGAAAAAAAAAAGAAAAAAAGAAAGAGGGAAAAATTGGGCTGCGACTTTCAGATCAATTTCTGAAACTTTCTGCACAAAATCAGAAGAAACAGATTGCATATCTGAATTCCTCTTTCAAAAATACGTAGTTTCAAAAAAAAATCATCTCATTTGAAGTTCTAAAAGTGGAGATTTCGCGGATTTAAAATCAGCAATTTTTCAGAATTTCGGTGACGGCCGCGGAAATTGCGACGAGAAAATATTTTGGCCGAGTGCCCAGATTTCTATTCCTATTTTAGGGGTAGAAGCAGAGTGGTTGTTCCAATTCCGGAAACATGCTATAATAGAGATTCTGAGCAATATAGATCAGGTTTTTGAACATTGGGTGGAATTTCTGCCCAAATTTTTTCTGTTGCAGATTCGGATCTAGGAATAATCCCTATCCGCATAACTGTGGGAAGTACTTGGGAATAAGCCCTAAAACTCATTGTGAGGAGTACCACAGGAACCCTGAAGTAGATGGCCCATTGAGAGGACCTTCCAGTGAAAAGGGCAACGACCCCTACCTAATTGACTAGTTCCCTATCGTGAGGTAAACCAAGAGCCCTCATTTGTGCCCAAGCGGTTATCAGTTTTACCTGAGCCGTGGAGTGAGGGGTGCTGCCCCAATACGCAAGCCGTCAGATAGCATTGGTGGCCGAATGAATCCCTTGAACCGATAGGAAGCCGCACATACCTGGGGTCCATATCTATTTTCAGTTGCACAATTGCAGATTTCCTCTATCCAAAACTGTTGCCGGTCAGTTCCGCGTCATTGCAGATCCATCTGTTGCCAATCACTTCCACGCCGTTACAGATCCCTTCCTGAAAAATCTCCTGCTTATGGTTGTCACCCGCACAGGAGCAAAAATCATGGAGGAAGCACTTGCAGCCATCCAAGCCAAACTCCAAGAACTGGATGAAACATTTCTCGGTCTCCATCTTGAGCATTCAGCTATGAACACCAGACGACAGTCCGAGTCTTCATCAACCAATGGGTTCTCTTCTTCCAGCAATTTTCGCGGTCCGAAGCTAGATTTTCCTCGCTTCAATGGTACTGATCCGACTGGATGGATCTATCGTGCAGAACAGTATTTTAGCCTTCATAATACTTTTGATGTCCACCAAGTTCCACTTGCCTCCTTTCATTTGGAACAGGAAGCTCTTCAATGGTATCGTTGGTACATCAAGGCTCATGAAGAGCCAAAATGGCCTGCTTTTTTCCAGCTCCTTTTGCACCGATTTGGTCTGAGTGCTTTTGATGACTTCATAGGAGCTCTCACTAAACTTCGCCAAACTGGCACTGTGAAAGAGTATCAAACTGAATTTGAGAAACTAGCTAATCACACGGAAGGATTACCTGATGACTTCTACCGGAGTTGTTTTATCAGCGGTCTAAAGGATGCAATTCGCTCTCAGGTCAAAATGTTCAGTCCCAACACAATGATGGAAGCCCTGGGGTTGGCTAAGTTGGCAGAAGACAAGATGGCAGCCCAACAGCGCTCCAAATCCTCTTTTGTTCCCTTCCGAAATATGGGTTCTCAACGATCTCCCATTCCGCTAGCAGCTCGCTCACCTCCAATCAAGCATTTGTCTGAAACAAAGATGCAGGCATGCAGAGAAAAAGGGCTTTGTTATAATTCTGATGAGAAATTCAGTCGGGGACATCGATGTGTTCAACAAAAGATCTATCTCTTGGATGTGGATTCTCCACCTACCTCTGAAATTGGTGAAGAAGTTTCCGATGTAATGGATGCTCCGGTTGACACTCAAGAGCCGCCTACTGACCCTCCATCTCAAAATGACCAGCTCGAGATATCCCTCCATGCTTTAGCTGGAGTCACTGCCCCCCAAACAATGCGGGTACGCAGTTACTTCAAGAAGCTTCCTCTTACACTACTCATTGATTCTGGCAGCACTCATAATTTCATTGACCCTCGGATCACCAAACAAGCTGATTGTTTTATCCATCCTTGCTCCAACTTTGAATTCATGGTTGCCAATGGGGGCACCTTACCTTGCAAAGGGAAGTGTCGTAATGTGCGTATCTCTATGGGAGATTATAACCTCCGCTCTGACATGTTTGCCTTGACCTTAGGCGGATGTGATGTGGTCTTGGACACTCAATGGCTGCGCACACTTGGCCGCATATTATGGGATTTTGTTGAACTTTGGATGCAGTTCTCCCCCGATGGACACAAGCGCACATTGAAAGGCTTACAACCAGGGTATCTCAGCCTCATCAGTTCACATCGCATGGAAAAAATCCTTAAGAAGAGTTCCCATGGTGTCATCGCTCAGCTCCATTCCATTCAAATGCAACCATCAAAGGCCCCCACTACTCCTTTGGATCTCCAACAAATTCTGGATCGATATACAGGTGTTTTTGCTGAACCAGTGGGACTTCCACCTTCACGACCAGAGGACCATCGTATTCAGCTCCTTCCTGGCAGCATTCCTCCCAACATCAGGCCCTATCACTACCCATTTCACCAAAAAACAAAGATTTAACTCCTCGTTAGGGACTTACTGAAGCAAGGTATTATTCGCCCAAGCACAAGTTCCTTTTCTTCACCAGTTCTTCCTGTCCGAAAAAAATATGGGTCATGGCACCTCTGCATTGACTTCCGAACACTTAATCACCTCACCGTCAAGGATAAGTTTCCAATTCCTGTTGTTGATGAGCTTCTTCATGAGCTTCATGGTACTCAATTTTTCTCCAAGTTGGATCTTCGCTCTCGATATCATCAAATTCGGGTTCATGAGGATGATATCCCTAAAACAGCTTTCCGCACACATGATGCCCACTATGAGTTTTTGGTCATGCCCTTTGGTCTCACTAATGCTCCTTCCACATTCCATGCCTTCATGAATAAAATCTTTCGACTCTATTTGGGGAAATTCATTCTGGTATTTTTTGATGATATCCTCATCTACAGTAAAACATGGGCTGAAAATCTCCAGCATCTGGCTCTTGTAATGCAACTTTTCTTTGACCATCATCTTCATGCCAAAAAGTCTAAATGTGTTTTTGGCCAAAACGAAGTTGAGTATCTCGGGCACATTATCTTAGCACAAGGGGTTTGTGTGGATCCTGCCAAAATCGTTGCCATGAACAATTGGCCGCCTCCTAAGACACTCAAGAGCCTTTGTGGTTTTTTGGGGTTGACTGGCTACTACCGCAAGTTTATTAAGGATTATGGGAAGCTTCCAGCTCCATTAACTGCTCTGTTGAAAACAGATGTTTTTACATGGAGACATGTTACTAAGTGTGCATTTGACAAGCTAAAACAAGCTATGTGTACTACACCTATTCTAGCTATGCCTGATTTTTTCAAGCCCTTCACTATTGAGAGTGATGCTTGCGGCAATGGAATTGGTGCTATTCTCCTTCAATATGAACACCCCATTGCGTTCACCAGCAAAGCCCTTTCCGGTAAGAATTTAGCTACCTCTACATATGAGAAGGAAATGATGGCTATTTTGCATGCAGTACAAAAGTGGCGACCCTACCTCTTAGGGAATCATTTCTGCATCAAGACTGATCACCAGAGTCTGAAATATTTCCTAGAACACCATCTATCCTCCCTAGCACAACAGAAATGGGTTAGCAAACTCATGGGTTATGACTATGAGATCACTTATAAGAAGGGTAAGGACAATATTGTGGCGGATGCCCTTTCTCGCACATTTGATGACCAAGGTTCTCTTTCCACTATTTCTATGCCTGTTCCAAATTGGTTGCAATCGGTTCAACGGGGTTATGTCAATGACTCTTCATTATCTCACATCATCCAATGCTTGGACAACAACCCTTCTGCTGTCCCACATTACTCTTGGGATGGTGCTTCACTGAGATACAAGGGTCATCTGGTGCTTCCCCAGAACACATCTCTTCAACAAGCTATCTTCTATGAACTCCATGCTTCTCCGTCAGCGGGGAACTCTGGTTTTCTCAAAACGTATGAATGGGCACGGTGCAAATTCTTTTGGCAGGGCATGAAAAGGACGATTCAACAGATGGTGGCTAAATGTGATACCTGCTAGCGCAATAAGGGTGAAACAACACCCCTTCTGGGATTGCTCGAGCCCTTGCCCATACCTACCCGGATATGGACCGATATTTCTATGGATTTCATTAAAGGGCTCCCTATATCTGGAGGGAAGACTGTGATTTTGATTGTGGTTGATCGCCTCTCAAAATATAGTCATTTTTGTGCTCTCAGCCATCCCTATACAGCCTCTTCTGTTGCTCAAATTTTTCTGGACCAGTTATTTCGTCTTCATGGAATGCCTTCTTCCATTGTCTCGGATCATGATGCGACTTTCACCAGTTATTTTTGGACAGAATTCTTTCACCACACTGGCACCACACTGAAGATGAGTTCCGGTTATCACCCCCAAACAGATGGTCAGACTGAAATTATTAATAAATGCTTGGAAACTTATCTTCGTTGCTTCTCCTCTGAGCAACAACATCAGTGGGCAAAGTGGCTCCCTCTCGCTGAATGGTGGTACAATACCTCTTACCACACTGCCTCTAAAATGACTCCATATGAAGCAGTTTATGGTCAGGCACGACCAGTTCTTCTTCATTACACCCCCAGCAGTTCTCCAGTTCAGGAAGTTGACGCGGTCCTTCGAAACCGCGATGAGGTTCTTCGCATTTTGCGCGAAAACCTTCACATAGCAAGAAATCGCATGAAGCAACAAGCTGATCAGCACCGTTCTGAGCGCACTTTTGAAGCTGGTGATATGGTTTTTCTTCGTCTCCAGCCTTACAAGCAATCCTCACTAAAACTCAAAGGGCGTCATAATCTCGCTCCAAAGTTCTATGGGCCATATAGGATTCTTTAGAAGATTGGGTCTATTGCTTATAAATTGGAACTTCCACCTTCTTCCCGCATTCATCCAGTATTTCATGTCTCTTCTCTGAAGAAAGTTCTTGGCACCAACATCCAAGGCCAAACTATTTTACCATAACTGGATAATGAAGGATCCATCTTTTTGGAGCCGGAGGCTGTCCTCAATAAGCGCACTCGTCAGCTTCGCTCTCGCTCTATCATAGAGGTCTTAATTCAATGGCACAGAATGCAGCCCGAGGATGCTACGTGGGAACCACTCCTTCAAATTCAGTGACAATTTCCACATCTAAAGCTTTGAGGACAAAGCTTTTTCTAAGGGGGAGGGGATGTTAGGAACCCATGTCAATCCTTCTCTTTACTATGTTAGTATATTTTTGTTGGACGCATATGCTTTGTAAGTTGTCCCATAGTAATTGTTGATGCATAGCTTGTGTTATTGTTGTGAGGCGCATATGCTTTGTAAGCCACCTGTAGTATTTGTTGATCCATAGTTTATATTGGCCCATGGTTTTGACCCATAGTATTGGCGCCCATAGTTTATATTGGCCCATGGTTTTGACCCATGGTATTGGCGCCTATTTTTAGTATATAAGTGTGTGTTGAGGCCAAGGAAGGCACCGTGAAGTTATTTTGTATTGAGCTTGCTCAAAGGAGGTTGCCCCCTCGAAGTGGCCTGCGATTAATATAAAAGTGATTTTGAGTTCTGCTGCTATATCGTGTATTTTGATTACTTGTTTGCTGCAGGGTCCTCACAAACTTCAAGTCCCAAACAATAGTGTAGTTCTCCAAGGTCTTTCATTTTAAATTCTTGTGACAATAGATTTTTTATTTTTGCAATCAACTTACATGCATTCCCTGTAATGATGAGGTCATCTACATATAACGATATCAAACAAATATTTCCTTCCTTATCTTTCTTCATGTAAAGGTTAGGATCACTTTTTCTTTTAACTAAACCTTTCTGATTAAAGAAGGTACCAATTTTTATGTACCATGACCTAGGATCCTATTTTAATCCATAAATAGCTTTCTCTATTTTACATACAAGATGTTCCTGTCCTTTCTATACAAATCCTTCAGGCTAAACTAAGTAGACTTCTTCTTTTAAATCACCATTTAGGAAAGTAGATTTTACATCTAATTGATGGATTTTCCATGTATGTGTTGTGGCTAATGCAACCAGAATTCTAATTGTGTTTAGTTTTGCTACTTGTGCAAAGGTATCTTCAAAGTCAATTCCCTCCTTTTCTGTATATCCTTTTGCTACTAGTCTTGATTTAAATCTTTCTATGCTACCATCTAATTTAAGCTTTTATTTAAACAACCATTTACAACTTATGGGTGTGTTATACTCTGGTAACTCAGTCAATTCCCAAGTCTGATTTTTCATAATTGAGTTATATTCTTCATTCATTGCTTTAACCCATTCTGCTTTATCTTTGGCTTGTTTTTAACTCATTGGTTCACTGATATTCATTATATTAGACTTTAGAGCATAATCATTGTACCATGGATGGGGATGAATATGTCTTGTTGACCTTCTTAGCATTAAATTAGCTGTAGGGGTTCCATCCATAATTCTTCTGCTTTCTCGTGTGTCTTCCTCTGAACTTGTAAAAGTACTCATTTTGCTTTTGCTACGTTCACTGTCGCTTCTACTTCTTTCACTGCTGTTGATACTATTTTGTTACTCCTACTTCTTTTGTGGCTCTTCCACTTCCTGCTCATGAACTATTCAGTTTAACTTGAAATATTCATCATTGTTAGTCAGACTATGCCCTTGTTCTGTTTTGTTACTTCTATCTGTATGTTCATGGAACACCACATCTCTACTAGCAAATAATTTATGAGTGCTAACGTGAAACAACTTATAGGCTTTGTGCTCATTACAATACCCAACAAAGACACATTCAAGTGATTTAGCATCTAGTTTCCTCCTATCATCTTTTGGTATGTGGGAAAATGCTTTACAACCAAAGATTCGTAGATGCTTAACTTGTGGTTTATATCCATTGAAAACCTCAAATGGTGTTTGAAATTCTAATTTCTTTGTCGGACTGATATTTTTCAAATATATAGCAATATTCACAGCTTCTGCCCAAAAACCATTCGAAATTTGCTTACCTTGTAGCATGGTGTGTGCACATTCAACTAGTGTTCTATTCTTTTGCTCTGCAATCTCATTTTGCTGAGGAGTGTGCGATACTGTAAACTATTGTTGGATACCATTCTCCTTACAGTATTTCTTGAAAGCTCTAGACACGTACTCTCCACCTTTGTAATATCTGATAATTTTAATGCATTTTTCTGTCTACTTTTCAATCATGGTTTTGAACTCCTTGAAGTATTCAAATACATCTCCTTTCCTCCTTATGAAGTACAACCATGTGTATGTAGATCTATCATCAATAAATGTCAGAAAATATGATGCAAAAAATATGATGCACCTCCTAAAGATCTAGTTTGCATAGGTCCACATAGGTTTGTATGAATTAATTCAAGAAGACCAGTTTGCCTCTTTTCTTGATGTACTGGAAATTCATTTCGATGTTGTTTTCCAAGTGCACATGCACTACATGCTAAATGTTCATTCTTTATTATAGGTAGACCTTCAACCATAGATTTATTTTGAAGTAATACAAGATCATGGTGGTTGATATGGACATACCTCTAGTGCCAAAGTTCCTCTTTGGTGATTATAGTGGATGCAAGTGCCTTGTGACCGTCTTTGCTCACATCCAGCTTGTACAGTCCTCCACATCTTGAACCTATAGCAAAAATCTTGTAATGGTTTTGAATGTCTTTCATATGGCATTGGTACTTTCCAAACTCTATCTGCAGGCCATTCTCAGTTATGGTTGAAACATATATTAAAATTTTCTTAATGTGAGGCACATACATGACATTATGAATCTATCTCAATTGACCATTAGATAATTTCAGTTTTATTATTCCATAACTCTACACTTGGTGTGACCTATTATCTCCTCAATAGATATGAGTGCCATCATGTTTCTCATTGTATTCTTTTAACCATTCTCTCTTACAAGACATATGTACAGATGCACAAGAATCTATGAACCATGCATTCTCATCGTCTGTCTCAATAGATAGAGCATCTTCAGAAATAAATAATTTCATATTTTTAAAGTCATTAATTTCAGAAGCAGCACAAACAATTTATTTTATTTTATTTAAAGTCATTAATTTTAAAGGCAACACAAACATGTATACATTTTAAATCTATTTAGCAGCAGTAACATTTTATTTGTTCTTTAAGACATTTCTCAGTACCAATACCTTACCTTAATACTCTTATCTTACAAATAAACAAGCTTAAAAATAAATTGATCTTTAAGTATAACGAAATATAATTTTGTGTATAACAAAATATACTTTTTTTTCTAAGGTTAGAGTTTCTTACTAAAGAAATATTTACATCTCTTTGGAGATTAAAATAAATACATATTGAATTAAAATAACTTTTGAGATAGTGAATCTAAATAAAAATTTTAAGAATTATTAAATTAAACTCTAAAATAAAAATAAATTTGCACCATAACTTTTATATAAAAATTGAAATAATAAATCCAAATAACAATTTTAAGAATTATTAAATTATAAAAATTGAAATAATGAATCCAAATAACAATTTTAAGAATTATTAAATTTTAATCTTTAAATGAACTTTCATACCTTGAAATAAATTTTGACATGAACCCCGACAAAAATCTTCAAATAAACATTAAGAAAAAAAAGATAAAATATTGGAATTGCAATTTCAAGGAATTGTTTTTTTCCAAAAGTTGTTATTTTTTTTACCATTTTTTGAAAGTTTAAGTTTTACAGCGTTGATTTGTCATAATAAATTGCTTTTTTTTTTACATATTTTAATAGTTAACCACATCGATAATTTTAAAGTAAAAATTAATTAGAATGGTGAAAATAAAATATTACAATACATGACAACAACAAAGAATTTAGAGTTTTTGTTGGGTTGTGGTTAAATTTACTTATTAAAAAGACAACATTTATGGAAATTGAACTTAGTTAAGAAAATAACATATTTTCTTAATTATTTATTTAAAATCAATTAATATAATAAAACTATAAATATCTCTTAATACACTTCAATTAACTTAATTTTATATTAATATTCATATTAATAATCTCTAATAAAAAATTGTAAAATCATTCATATATATATAAATAATTACTACAAGATCTACATGGTAATATATTTCGAAATTAGAGTAATTAGCCTCAAAATTCATTGTGTCGTCTTCATCTAACATCTAATTAATTTCATATATGAATTCAAAAGTCATTTCAAAATGCTTAATATTTGTGTGAATTTTGGTTGCTAAGAAGATCCATCTCAAACTATGTTTGAAAATGCAAAATTCATTGTATCTATTAAAATTATTTTTATAATAATTTTAGCATTTTTAAAATCATTTTTATAATATTAGTATGGTGAAGTTATTTGACTTTAGTTTAAATAATGGTAGGATGTAATAATAACTAAATATATGTTAAAATTAACATAATTGTTTTATAGGATGAAGTGTTAACGTTTTATGTCCCCGACAAGGCGATATATATGAATCGTTCACGATAATTATTTGCTGTAATTTGTAGTAATTTTAAAAAAATCATCTAAGTTAGACAAAGGTTATGTGTTATTTAATTTAATTTATTATTTTTTCAGTTTCTTAAATGTCTATTTATTAAGATTGTTATTGGTCTGGTGGAGATGATGTTGCCTTGGGTTTTTGTGCCCCAAGACCCTACGGGCAAGATGATATCAGCAATGCTATAAATTAATCACAGTCAGATTTGTGGGACAATGTTTTGACAGCTAAATTTAGAGGTTTGTTTCTCAGAAACCACAGAATAATAACGACTGTATAAATGCAAGACAATTATTACACTGGAAAGTACCTAGTTCCAATGAATATATACTTTATTTAATGCCAACTCTGACTTTTGGATTGACGAGTAGACAATATACTGACAATTGTAATCCTTAACATTGTTGTTAAAACAACTTTTTATTTCTTGTCTGCCATCTTACTTAAATGTCACTGACATGCTATAGTTGTCATCCTCTATTATCCTGGGTTCAACAGAGGCGTGATTGTCAAGTGTAGGAAGGTAGACAAGGTGAGACCACCATCAAAATTTTCCAAAGTATGGTTTTAAGAAAGGTCCATGAAGTCTGTAAATAATTGTAAAATATTGTGTTTGGTTAGGACATGGAGACTCAGAAGCTGCATGCATGGTATATGTTTCTTTCTTCTCCCGCCCAACATTCTACTACCCAATCCTCAAAGCTTATCATGGAAATTCTCATAAATTCTCTGTAGTGCATGGAGATAAAAAAAGAGACTCCTCTGTGGTTTCAATATCAATTCAATTCTCTCTGGTTTCAACAGCAATCCAATTCAGTTTCACTTATGCACCAAGATGGGATGATGATTCTCTGTGGCCAAGGTGAGACAACCATCACAATTTCCCAAAGTATGGTTTTAAGAAAGGTCCATGAAAGCTGTAAATAATTGTAAAATGTTGTGTTTGGTTAGGACGTGGAGACTCAGAAGCTGCATGCATGGCATCTGTTTCTTTCTTCTCCCACCCAACATTCTACTACCCAATCCTCAAAGCTTGTCATGGAAATTCTCATCAATTCTCTGCAGCGCATGGAGATAAACAAAGAGACCCCTCTGTGGTTTCAGTATCAATTCAATTCTCTGTGGTTTCAATAGCAATCCAATTCAATTTCACTTACGCCCCAAGATGGGATGATGATTCTTTGTGGCTAAGGTGAGACCACCATCACAATTTTCCAAAGTATGGTTTTAAGAAAGGTCCACGAAAGCTATAAATAATTGTAAAATATTGCATTTTGTTAGGACATGGAGACTCAAAAGATGCATGCATGGCATATGTTTATTTCTTATCCTGCCCAACATTCTACTACCCAACCCTCAAAGCTTATCATGGAAATTCTCATTAATTTTCTACAGTGCATGGAGATAAACAAAGAGACCCCTCTGTGGTTTCAACATCAATTTAATTCTTTGTGGTTTCAACAGCAATCTAATTCAGTTTCAGTTACACACCAAGATGCAATGATGATACCTTGCAAAGCACAGAAGTGAACAAGTTTATCTATCACAAATTACTAGTGCATCGGGTGCTCGTCTGCCACCCAAAGTAAGTAATTAAGTAATTTGCATCTGGTAATATCTCTTAGCTGTATCCCTTTAAATGTCGGTTGTCTACTAATTTGTAGTCATGATGTGTGATTTCAGCATCAAAAGTGTTTTCATCATGGGAGGCGATGAAGACTCCAAAGCTGGGGAGGGGGAGGTATTACGGCACAAGCACTGCAACAAACCAGTGATGTGTATAAGGTATTACCGAGTGTCTTCATTAAATTATGGTTTTATTGCCCTAGTTCCATATTTCCATGGAAGTCTTAATAGACTAGCCACAGTAGTCTCCATTAAGAGTGAAAGCCCATATCTCTTTATACCTGTTGTGTAACCACATCCTACTAACAAGAAGCTATATGCAGTTTCAAAAATAATAAAATAATAAGGTTTTCATGATCTCCAACAATATGTTTCTCTATCATTTATGAATTTACCAGAATAATAAAAAAATAATCCTGTTCCTCAGCCTCACCTCCCCAATATCTATTTTTGCTGAAATGGTCAAATGGCGGGGATGTTCTTATACATATGTATATGTTGCATCAGCTAAAATGGTCGAATGGAACCGATAGTATTGAGATATAAGGGAAATTATTTGCACTGAATCAATGCCATTGGAACNCGGGTATGTTCTTATACATATGTATATGTTGCATCAGCTAAAATGGTCGAATGGAACCGATAGTATTGAGATATAAGGGAAATTATTTGCACTGAATCAATGCCATTGGAACGCCCCGGCCGAGCATACTGTAGACGAAAAATGGTACAATCTGGAAACGCTTTTCTGATATCTCCTACACTAAATTATCTTTAGCTGATGTGCTAGTTTGTGTTGAAATAGTCATCCTTTAGAAACCCATTGGTGCATCAAGTAGAGGACGAAAAAATTGCCCTGATAGTAGTCATTTACAAGTTTGCCAGTCCTGACACTTTCCTGGCCTAGGTATATTCATAATAAATCTGGATTTGCAGTATCATTATTATGTATATGTGCATATTATATATGCTTACTCTTTATGGTTATAATAGATAGTTAATGGATGAAATTAAGTCCATTGGGATATGGAACCCCAGAAAGCTCTAGGCATGGTGAATCCTAAGCACATAAAACTAGGTAGCAGGAAATATTAAATATTACATGTACATGAGATCTCTTGCCACTCCTTACTGCATGGAGGGAGTCATTTGGACTGTCATTCACACACAAGGTATTATGTTGTCTAAATTGTTGGATATAATGTTTCCACTATAGTTTGATAAATTTAGTTATTGGTTTGATATTTATTGAAAGTTAATTTTCTAACAGTTGGTTGTTAAAACATTTCAACAACCCTAGCCAGCATTATGAGCAAGTACCTGTGGGGCCTGGATATTTCCACCAATGGAGTTGCGCGTATGTTAACATAATAAAATCCAAACTTAATGAGATGATGGGGATGTAGGATAGGACTAATTTGGGGGTGAGTTTTGATTTGTTAAAATAATTTTACAGTACTTTTTGTTTAGAATATATTGATCCCTAGAGGAAGGAGGCCTAGAAATTCAATTTTCTTGTGCTTGTCAATAAAAATTTAATAACGGTTTCAAGTTTTTAGTGTCCAACATTTGACAGTTTAACCAATTTTGTTGACTGTCAATTTATTTACAGTAAGTAAATTATAAAATTTTAAAGAATTTTTTTTAGAGATTCTTTTTGGAAAAATCTAAAGCCTCACAGTGGAAGACAAATAATACAATTAGAAACACAAAATATAAATAAATACAATACACATACAGGGAAATAAAGAGCTGACCCCACACAATGGCTAATAATTGTTGGCTAAGTTTAGTAGTTTAGGAGTAAGCTATCTACCTGACCATTTGCATTGGGTCCCACTCAACGTCGTGAGTGATAGAATACTCCGTTAACCTTCCGTCCCTCCTAAATACACCTCCTGTGTCATGGAAGATTTTTCTCATCTGAGCAATCCATTTTTTATTTCAACTTGCCATTTAGCAGGTTGATTAATTTTCCCAGCCTCATTTGAGTCCCTTCCTAGGTTGGGAAGAACAACCTACTCGCACGTTGAAGTCCAAATTCTATCGCCGGGATATGATCTCCAGCAGCATCATGCCAAAGCTATAGCCATCGACCTTAGCAATAATGGGCATCCACGTTCCTACGATATGACATAAACAGTGAGTCATTGTCATTTGCAAATGAGAATTGCAACTAGCATGTCAATCATATTGGTTTAAAACTCTTCATTATTTTCAATGACTCTCTTTGCAATCCTTGTAAGAATTTCATTCACCATATGCTTGCTAGACTTGGACAGTAAATAGGAATGTTAGACGAGTCTAATTTCTCTTTTTCAATCAAACCCTACCAGCCGAAATATTCAACTAGAAATTCTTGGATCGCCTCACCTCCAAAGTTATCCAATCTGTGGATGAGGGAAAGAAATTCCTAAGCAGTCTCACTTGCCATTGTTGTAATTTGTTCACAAATGGAGAACACAACTTAACTGGGCAAATCAAACAGGTCACGTCAAACTGGACCTGTCTGCATATGAATTATACTACCGGACCTACGTGAAATAGGTTATATTGGCTTTAACTCTACTAAGGCTTGAGGTGCACGGGCCTCTACGTCTCTCTAATTAATTGCAAGGACGTATAGATTGGTTCAACTTGGTAAGGCGACTACAGACACTGAGATTTATTATATTCATATTGACTTATCTATTTTTATACCTCGTTCACTAGTTCCTCAAATGCAGCTCCCAAGTGAAGAGTGCAAGCTCCCAATCTTCCTTGCTCCTTTATGTCACTAGAATTAAGAGCCAAGTGCGCTATGAACATGAAATATCCTGGAAGAATCTCCTCTGCTCGAGCTTCTAAAAATGATGCAACGTCTGGTCTGAATTGGTTGCTCGATAAGCTTTTAACAGTGATAGAGTTGCCAAAGATTTTCGTATAAGAGACAAAACCTTAAAAAAAAAACATATTTGAAGGCCACCTTTAATATTTAATACCGTCTATTGATCAGCGGGGAAGGACATGGCTTCAATAAGAATTAGGAATGTAAATTTATTGTCTTTATTAATTCACTTATTTTTCATAGATTTTGGAGATACTTGTCTTTTGGTAGAAGTTAAAATAAAAACATAATCTTTGTTTTATGTTTTGAGTCTCAAAATGTCTTAAGAGTCTAGGTTATCATTCTACACAATGTGCTGTCGCAAATTAATTTCATTTATTTCCTGTAGTTGGATCACAAATATTTGGTTGGCCTGTAATTCAAACGTTTTGACTTAATATTTGGTTTGTTTGTAATATTTTCAGTTTCAACTATTAAATATAATCATTCCAGGATAGAATGATGCCTTAAAAACCTATTTGGCAGAAAATAAATGAAGAGTCAAAAGTAATCAGAGGATCTCATGGCCTTTGGTGGAACTACGAACTTGCAAAAACTACAGGATATAATGGCCTTATATGGAACTAAAAAAAACATGAATTGTTGATAGGGTAACCGGTGCGTAGGATTTGATGGGTTGTGGCCTTCAGTGCCTGATCAGGAAAAAGATTTCTTAGGCTCGTTATAAGAATTCCATTGAGTTGCTTCATAGTCGATATTTCAAAAAGTAAATATGCAATCAATTGAGAAAATATTTCATATACAATATGAAGTAAATAACAAACTGGTAGCTGGACATTTATATAAAATTTGTAACACTTCCCATCAAAAATTGATCTCTGAACATCATCTATATTATGTGATTTGAGCATTAATGTATCCTTGTTTTTAGCAGAAGTCAATTGGCATACTCCATACGAAACACGTTATCTACTTCCCTCGCCCCCATGACAGATTTCGCAATATTGCAAATCGAATGCTCCAGAACGGGCTTGATGGCCAAGACCATCTTTAACTGCATAAGAATCATTGGAATAAAATGGGTTATAGTCTGTCAATAACTCCCACTGATAAGATTAGTGAGAGCTGATCATATTCAAGCATGGATAGAGGTAATTACCTGGACAGACGAATTGTATACATAGCTTGAATCCACGTTTCAACCCTTCATGCAAAGCACACTCTCCAGAGGTTTGACTGTCTCCATTGGATAGACGAATACAAAAGCTTTGTTTGGAAAACACTCAGCAATACTCTAAAATGTGATGGCTGAATGCAAGGTGAAGGTTCAACAATGAATATTTATAGCAAACCGGGACACTATTGAGTTAATGTACTTCAGATCCCTAGTTTGGACATCAGCGCGCCTTCGAGTAGATTGTTCTTTCCAACCTGGGCAGGGACTCAAAATAGACCTTTTGGATGCCAAGCAGAAACAAAAAATTGATTGTGTAGGTGAGAAGAGATGCCATGATAGGGGTGGTGCATGGACTGTGCAAGTGAGAAGAGCTTCCATGATAAGGAGTGGTGCATTCAGGAACATAGAAGTTTAATGGAGTAAGCTATTAATAGTGGTGCATTCAAGAACACGGAATTTTAACGGAATAAGTTATCAGTAGACCGGTGTCTGGTGGGCCCCGGTGCAAATCGTTGGGTAGATAGCTTACTCCGATAAATATAGGTATTAAAATTTTTGACGGGATATCTAGGTTTTAAATATTTTTTTACCTGTCAATGTTTGAAGGGTTCATAAAAATCTTACATGTCAAATACATGTAAAATTGAGAAAAAATTATCTAAATTTATAAATGTCAAATAAACCTTTTAAATATTTGTTTACCTGTAAATGTTGACTAGTTCCTAAAAAACTTACATGTCAAATACTTGTAAAAATGAAAAAATTGTCCTATGGAACGTCAAATTCTAGGCTTGCATGGAAGCTCCAAACGCCTTCAACCACAGGTGCATAGCAGCAAACAGACAAACCATTATTGCAGAGAGCATAGTACGAAAGACCGCACAGTACGAAATACCACCAAGTAAAACTCCTCAATACCAGTGAGTAAATCTTTGTGATGTTATAAATACATTTATAAGTAAATCTTTGTGGCTATCATTATATTGTATTTTATTGATGTTGATATCAATTTCTTATTTAATTTTTTAAGTTTTTTAAAAGGCGGCGAACATATTTTTTTTCAATAATGATTTATAGTCATTTAACTTATACTTAAAAACATTTAAACAGTCATAGACCACAAATTAAGTGTTTCTAAAGGTCCTTTATCCATATTTTACTATTGAGAGATAATTTCCATATCTCAACTAAACACTTATAGGTGTAATTAATTTTGAACTGACAGTTGCAGGGTAGTACTAAACGAATTTTATGATCAGAAAACACAGTACTACCCTTGGTATAACACAAATCCAAATACAAGGTGGGGAAATCAATTAAAAAAACTTGAGGAAGAAACACATTAACAGACTATGTGATGGCCAGTTCATGACGAAGGGAGTTGTTTGTATGAGAGATTGAGTTGTTATCCATTGCATTAAACAATGGAAACATAAGTTAAGCAGTCCTTAAGCGATCTACATGTCAAGATCACGTGAATATGAGATGACTGAGAGATGGATCGATGAGTCTTAATTTATTAGTAACCTGCAGCTAGTAAACGAAAGAGTAAGGCAACTTTTGTCAGTTATTTTTTTGGCATTGAAGGGGATTTGTAGTTCCTCTAAAATGTTGGTGTCTTCCATTAAGCAAATTGTCCCTCCCCGCCTAAAATAGCCAAATTTCCTTTCTCCTCAAATAATTATGAATAAGACATTTATCTTTAAGAACCAAAACGTTGCATTTACAACCATGCCATGCCAGGCCTTGCCTCACGACCCAGGGGAATTAAAGAAAGAAACGAATCACACACTTGAATATTTTGTCAATGTGCATGGCTATAGAATATCTTTAGATTCATTGAACAATTCATTTGTTTTTCTCCTTTTGCCAACAAAACACAAAATTAATTAATAGTTTTCAAATTAATTACTACATTAAAAAAGGGAATGTAATTATAGCCTTCTCTCGAAAAATCAATTTAAATGTTTGTAATGTTGGTGAAAATGAGTGTTAAAAGGTATTGTGAATGTTAAGAGTGAAGAGATTTTGGGTATCTATTTATAAAGTTAATGAGAGTTATATGTAACATTATAAAAAATAAAAATAAAAAATATTATTTTGATAAGTGAATTGGAAATTTTAATAAGATTTATTATTGATTTTTTTAAATATATTTATTGTCTCGATTTTATGGGAAATTTTTAAAAAAAATTGTAGATTTATTTTGATGTTAAACTTAATATATTATTTAAATCATTTAATTTTTTATGTACATTAAGTGTGTTTATTTTATTTTTATATTTGGGACAATTTAATATTTTATATATTTTATTTATAATTTATAGGCAATCCAAAATTCTTAATGGACCTATGGAATGGAAAATGTCATATTTTGAATATGACACTTCCTATAATGAACACAAACTTTACCTAGAAAGATTGTATATGGAGTGGTGTCCTCACTTTCATTGCATTTCTTTTGCCTTTCTACCCTTCCTTTAGAGGATAAGTTACTTTTCAAGCCCAAATGTGCAACTCCGAGAGAGAGGTGGGTACACTTTTAGAAGGAGAAGTTGGTTTCCTACTCTAATACTGAAGGAATTAACTTAACCACCCAACAAGCATCAGCAATTTATCATCTAGCTAATAAAAAATGGTTCATCCCCATTTTGTATTTAGGCTTGTCTTTATGCCCTTCATGGCCTATTTGAGATGTAGTACTCATTCTGACAAAGCTGGTAAAGCTCATCCTCATTTTGGATACATTGAAATAGAACTTGAGTCTAGAGTCTTCTAAGTAGTCAAATCTCTACAATCTTCGAAGGGATGCCTACTTAGGCGATAACAATAGTTAGTCTATTTTTATTGAGTTTTAAGTAGGCTATAACAAAATTTAATCTATTTTTATTGAGTTTTATTGCAAACCACTAGCAATCACTAATGCAATGTCGGGAACATTGCCACCTGGTGGCTCTTGTTTTACTTAAGTTTTATTGCAATAAGTTATATAATGAACTCATAATGAATATATAATCAGTATATTGTTGTATAAAATTCAAACCTTATTGTTGACTTCACTTTATCCCAAAATTTTAAGATTTTATGAAATTTAAGATTTTATGGGATGAAGTGTTATCCTTTTTTTTAAATAACATAATATATTTGGAAATACAAAATTCATTGAGTCTATGTTCAATTCACTCAAAAATGGCATAATATATTTGGAAATGCAAAATTCATTGGATCTTACCAGCTTGGCAACTCGGTGCTTTTACAATGTTCATTTGAAACTAATAAACTAAATCATAGTTATTATTCCATGCAAGCATGGAATTAGGTAATTTCGTGGGTTTTGAAAAATCTGAAAAATCATACTATTTTTTATTATATAGTTTTTTGACAAAATTAAGTAATTGTATTAAGTTTTAACACCAGAACCTCTTAATTTTTAACAACAGAATCTCTTATTGTGGCGATTAATTTTTAATTTTTAGCTCTGACAAACTCACTAAAAAACCTGCACACTCTCACACCATTCCTGACAAGCATCTCTCACACCATTCCTGACAAGCATCTGACACAGTCCCTGACAATCCTACACAGTCTAACAACCCTGACCAGCCTCGACCTGTGGCGATTAATTTTTAATGTTTTAGCTCTGACACACTCACTGACAAACCTGCACACTCCGACACCATTCCTGACAAGCATCTGACACAGTCCCTGACAATCCTACACAGTCTAACAACCCTAACCAGCCTCGACCTGCACTCCTTGAGGAATCTGCACTTGCTCAATCTAACCGGTTGGCAGGTAATCTAGATACATGCATGCAACACTCCACCTGGAGTTGGAACCTCCCAGTTATGGCTGCAGAACATCAGAACATGAACAATTCAAAGCTTCAAGTAATTTGTGATTTCTTTCATGTATCTCACGGCAGAAAATTCATGTTCTTTAAGGTCTATTTTACAAGAAAATTCGTGTTCTTTAATATCTTATTGTTTAATCCAGGCTTAGCCATTAGAGTCTGACAATGGGTTTTTTAATTTAGTTTACAGGGGCAACACATATCCCTAACGCAGCAAATCGAGCCAGTCGAGCAAGCCTCAGATACGTCCCTGACTCAGCAGATCGATCGAATCGAGCAAGCCTCAGATACGTTCCAGATTATTCCTAGGTGAAAATACCGCAAAGATTTAATATCTGAGTCTCTGATATACTTTTCCATTGGTAGCAACTACTACATTCATTTCTATTTGCAAAATGTCTCTGCAATTCAATCAATTGATTTTCCCTCGAGATTCAACCAACTACTCATCGAAACCATCAGTAACGAATTGCAGGTATATATATATATATATATATATGTTTTGAATTTTTGTAAAAAGAATAGGATGTCTCTCCCATTTATGAAGAACATTTTTAATAAATTCTGATAAATAAAACTGGATAGGCAGTTCTTCCTCAAAAAAACGTATGTATCCACGTTCCCAAGAGACAACCATAGAAGTCCCCCATGTTCACACAGTGTAATGCATGACTCACTTAATCCTCTAGGGTCGGGAGTCATTTTGTATATATATTTAATTAAGCTGGTGTTATCAAGGTCAAAGCCCAAGTCCTATTAGCTTATTTCTGAACTGACTAGTGAGGAGAGTTTCTTTCTAAACTTTTGTTTGAATAAGCCGTGCCCAACATCCTTACGCGGACGCGTATACAGATCCGGGTCTTTTATGGAAATTTATGATTTGATTAATAAATGGAGAGTTAAAAATGGATTTCTTTTCATTCAATTGCTATTGATTTTTTACAATGGAAATATGCTTGTAATCATCGAGCACAACCTGCCTGAAGAAATTAGTGTTACAGTCGAGATTAACGGCAGTGTAAGTCAATTCAATGGTCTAGTTCACTTAGTCTGATTTGGCTTCAGGTCAGCTAGCAGCCAGGTTAGCTCGCCTAGGGTTTGGGTTTGCAACGGAGAACTCCAGCCACAATATAAACTATCACTTAGTAAAAATATAGATACTCAAGAGAGAAACTAAATCTTGGGAATTTTCAAAGGCAAGGAAAAT
The DNA here is from genome assembly GCA_001517045.1 of Pseudotsuga menziesii. Lineage (NCBI taxonomy): Eukaryota > Viridiplantae > Streptophyta > Pinopsida > Pinales > Pinaceae > Pseudotsuga > Pseudotsuga menziesii. The sequence goes on from LPNX010246467.1 coordinate 172,441, forward strand.
AAATCAACTTTGGATTATCATTGTAAACTACTACAGAGTTCAAAGTCCAAAATATAGATACTCACAAGAGCAACCAGATCTTTTTAATTTTCAAAGAAAAGAAAAATAGATTTACTCTGGATTATCATTGTATTTAGGTTACATAAAGGTCTTTTTTTGGGCCAACTTAAAAAAATATCTAGCATTAGTACTTCGCCAACAACCTCTTCAATATTCAATTTAGTACAATTTTGGTCCATTTACAACACTAATATACAATTTTGGTCCATTTACAACACTAATATATGGAAATTCTATGGTGCTGGGCACGCGAGTCATCCATATATGGCAATTCTAATTAAGTCAACGAAGGAATTATAAAAAAATTCTTCTTTATCATACCTTCATGGTAAATGGTGCCTTCATGGTAAATGGTGCATAAGCACAAAGGCAAAACGTCTTGTGGTTGTAGCTATACAATGATATGGTAAATGGTTCATAAACAAAAGGTTAAACGTCTTGTGGATGTGGCTATACATTGATATGATACATGTCATACTATACTATCAACCTATCACTATACCCGGATTCATGATCAATACACAAATCAAGTATAATGTACGTGATTCCTTTTCTTTTTGGAGCTGTTTAGAGATGGGATGATTTTGAGTTTTTCTACTGTTGTTGTTGATAGAATTTAATGATTTAATATTTAATCAAATTTAGATTTTTTTATTGTTTAAATGGATTAAATACATTTGAATATATCTAAATTTTTATATTTATAATTATATAATAAGAACTATAAAGTGGCAACGTTCCCCACATTTTCACTTGAAGATAAATATTAGGTAAACAAGCTATGTGTCTACGTTTTTTTTTTACAAAAGGTGCGTGAAACATTGCTAATTCAAAATAGAAACAAATTGTTTTTTATCATAGTGCATGAACATTGTATTCACATATGCATCAACATGTTTGTTTCTTTTAAACCTCGCATTTTGAAAACGCATTTGCCAATAGTTTTATTCTTTGGTACACATAAGAAAATGAAACTGTGGAACATGATGAGGACAAATGAAGGTTTTTTTTTTAAATTGAAACTATGTATGTTGTGCACAATTGCAACCTATGGATAATTTAGACAATACATCACATAAATCACTTTTCATTGGTTTTTTTAGGATATGCACTATTTTTATTAACAAACAGTTGTTTTCTTCATTTGCACTATTTTTATTAAAAAAACAATTTTTTTCTTCTACTTTTTAACTGTGTTGAATAAGAAGGAAAGAACTGTTTTTATTAAAAAAAATAATAATAAAAAAAATAAAAAGGAAAGAAGTGTTCTTATTAAAAAAAAAAAAAAAAATTGTTGACACAGGTGTGAAAATACTTCATAACACTTTTAAATTGAACATTTGCCAATATATTTCTATTTTGTTTTGATCAATTCCAAGACATTTTTTATTTGATAGAGCTCTAAGCAATTTCTCAATATATTTCTATTTTGTTTTGATCAATTCCAAGACATTTTTTATTTCATAGAGCTCTAAGCAAGACACAAATATCAATTTCAGGAGAGTAATACAAAACTTATTGATTAAAAGTAAAGAGTTGGACATAAGTCTTGATTTTAGCATAGCAAAACAGAGTTTCACCATTGAAAAGAAAGGTCCATGTAATCAACAAGAAAATTGTTTGTAGCATATAAATTATATTCATAATATAGATTCATTGCAAAGACAGCTACCTCGACTGCAGAGAAAACATTATCTATTTGCCATTTTATAATTAGCTAAACAACAACAGTTTCAAAACTTGCTTCCAAGCGATTATGTTTTGATTCACTATCTGCTACCAACGTAAAGGGAAAAAAAAATAAAATGGGACAAGCTCTTTAAAATGCTTGGGTTTTATTGTACCTAGCATTCTCATATCTGTTCCTGCACATTGGCCGGAGTGGACAAAATGGTAGACTTGCATTGGTGCATATAGTTGCTTAATGTGTTCAAAACAATATTGAGTATTTACAAATCCTATAAAGAAAAACACAGAAGCAAAATAAATAAACAAAACAAATTATGCGATCAAGGTTTCATAATGTATTTGAAACCATTGAATTTGAAAAGAGGCTTTTTTTTAAGCTGTCAGTGCATGTGACCAAAAGTGAATAACTGCTTCTGATCCCAACCACCCTCATTCTACTACTGCTGCTGCACACTATTGTGTTTACAGGATGTATACAGTCTGAACCTTTGTTAGCTGGCTGCTCATGCAATAGATGTTGGATGCCACATCTACAGCTAATAGTCATAAGTATAGTAATACTTACACTAGAGATTACAATAGGTACTTACTATATGGGACTTCTAAAGGCTTTCACTATATATATGGCTTAAGGCACTCAAAACAGCTTTCACTCTCTCTTTTTTCAAGAATGGAGACTACGTGTGGCTAGTATCTTACTTACGTTACTGGGACACGTTAGAATTCATAGATTGTACGCTTCTATTTTCTTGCAAAGGAGACAACAAGAAGCTATTTCGCTGTAGCTCAAGGCATCATAGCGGGCCACTTACGCTCAGCTTAGTTAGAGTTCCCTATTAATGAAAATAACGTATATATGGCGAGTAGTTATTTTGCTCCAACTAAACTCTGGATCTTCCGCTCAGCTTCTCTGGCAAAGTGAAACGATATGTAAGTATCTTATGTTTAAACGTAGATAACTTGTTAGGGTAATTGACGCACCTAACACTAGGGACTACATCCTAAGTATGCCTTCCGCTCAAATCGGCCAGCAGCATAAGCATCAGAAGAGTAAGTACTATACTTGATACTGCCTTAAGCCTTAGTCCATAGTGTGTGTAGGTTCCATGCACTAAGTTGTTCCTTCCATAGCAGTAAGTTATTAAGAGACAAAGCAATTACAAAAGGCTCTGGCCAATGAGAACTTAAGACTATCACTGAAAAGAGGCAATGAAACTGTGGCAATGAGATGTGATATAGCTGTAGTTCCTCAATTCAAGAGGGCAAGTGAAAACGATTCAACGATCCAATACTGGTTGTTCCTTGTGCCAACCCACTCACTAAACTTCCATTCATGAAGTAGGCATAAAAAGGGTTCAGGTAGTATTGAATGCAAGAGGACGAGGAAGTGGACTAACCACTGGGGAACAGATACATATGCCATTTTTAAGCCCACAGAGCACTAGCCACTCCAGTTCGGATGAACGAACCAAGGGCCCCTTTTAGATTAACCGCCTACAGCCATAGAGAACGAAGCCAAAGGTTGGTTATAGCTAGGTACTGCTTCCTTACTCACTACTTCATTGGGTAAGATCAGCGAACCAGGGTATTTCTTCTACCGAAAGTCTTTTGGTGGGTAAAGAGACTCCAGTGGAAAGGCAGTAAGCAAAGTCTGGTAAACCGAACCGGTGGATGCTCTTAAGTAAAGGTCCGTAGGTGCTTGTCCGCATCGGGCAAGGGTTAATAGGCATAGTAAGAGAGCAGCTGCTACGACTAAGATTCTTTTTCAAGCAAGTGTGATGCCTATGAAAGCTATATGCCCCCCACTTGTCGTCCAGTCCAACAGCTCCATGTGAAGCCCTTAAATCCCATCCATCTGTCAGCAAGGGTCTAGGGCAGGTATAGGTCTGAAGGTGGGTAGGTAGTTTGGAGGGAAGGTAGGTTAAAAATCTCCTAGTGCTTACCCTCGTGTTATTGGCTGAAGCTCTAGGTTCTAATTAAGGTTAGGTGTATCCAGGTGGGTGGTTAGCGGGTCGTAAAAGGTAAAGGCTCTTCAAAAGAAGAACAACCTGCATTAAATCAGCGAGTTAAAGAAGCAAGCCCAAATGATAGTTCATGAACCCACACCGGATTGATCTTACCAACTACCCCCTTAGCCAACTGTTATGGAAGGGATGGAATCACCTGACATGCATGAATGAATCGATTTGGCTAAATAAAACAGAGAGTTTGATACCCGGTGGATCAATCCGGAGAAATGAGGTTCGCTTTATTAAAACAAGCATCTCATAGGCTTTTCGCTTCGCGCCTTGACTTGAGGATGAAGGCGCACAGGGAACTGGATTAATACTTCGAACTATTGTTACCGCCGAGCAGCCTTTACAATATGATTCATCAATTTGAACCCACTGGCTAGGAGACTTACCCTTCACATAGATGCCTGAACCTTCTAGTTATCCACTTTAAGACCTAGAGATGATGCCCTATACCAATTGGATTCATGAAGCGCTTAGGTAGGAGGGCTATGAAACCCTTAGATTAGAAGCACACGAACACAAACATGAATATATAGATATTGAGGAAGTCGGGGTTGGTTGTTTAAACAGAGGCAGGTAGAAGGCGAGAAGAAAGAGATATCATGGCTATTACTATACACCAAGATAGAGTAGTACATAAGTAACTAGCTTCACGAATTACAGTCTATAAAATCCATGGAGGGTAATGATCTATAAGCTTGTAAGAACTCTCATTATCAATTTAGAATCTCTGCGTAATAAACACGTCTGGTATTAATTATGTTGCCAAGGCGATTAGTAAGAGATTGATAGCCTAGATCAGCAGGTAGTAATGGTAAGCTACGGATTATTGGATATATTATTCCTCTGGTAGCTCTTGTTACTCATGTATTTGGTTCTGCTCTTGGTAATAAACACCACTTGTAACCATACCAATAGAATCATTGTCATGTAATTCTCACATGTCTTGTTATTCAGCTTATGTGTAGTAAACTGCCGGAGGTGCATATAGTTGCTTAATATGTTCAAAACAATATTGAGTATTTACAAATCCTATAAAGAAAACACAGAAGCAAAATAAATAAATAAAACAAATTATGGCAATCAAGGTTTCACAATGTATTTAAAACCATTGAATTTGAAAATAATGTTTTGTTCTATATCAAGAATAATAGCCAGAAACATGTTAAAAAAACTACCTTGTTGTTTTCTATCACAGTAAATTATCAAGAATAATAGCCAGAAACATGTTAAAAAAACTACCTTGTTGTTTTCTATCACAGTAAATTATCTTTTGAGTGAAAAAGATGTTAGGAGCTGCTATTTGCTCAAGAAATATAAAAATTTTAGAGTAGATAAATGTATTGGAATTACTATGAACACATCTATTTTGCAATGAAATAATCAAAGATATTTTGGATAGCCTAACAATACAGTATGACAATGCAAAAAAATCACTATAACCAATTATTTTTTATCAAGCTCTATTTTGAGTGTGGATCCTTCATTAAATTCAGTGGTTCATTTTATTCCTATGAATAATGCTTCATTTGATTAACAAAATTCTGGTCATTGGATCCTCATAACACAAAATATTATCCTTGTTATGGAATTAATAAAGAGTAACATTGTCTTTTTATAACTAATTGATCCCCACTCATAGTCAATTAGGGTTTAGTTTCTAAATCAAGAATTTGCTTCAATATTTCTATTATCACACAATTACACAATAGCTTATACCACAATACACTATTCTGTCTGTATAGATTAATTAAGGTGGCAAAATCTCCATAAACCATTGCCAAATGGGAGATAATAGTTTAACTAGCACAACAACATAAAATGTTGTTGATGTGAGTCATTTAAGGGATGAGAAAGGAAATGACGGCAACAACTTATACTTAACTCACTGGGTTTGAGCACAAAAATAATGGTACTAATCTTATTGTTATTATAATTATTATTATTATTTAGAAACTAAATATTGAATCATGTAATTATTATTACTAATATTAACATTATTAATATTAATAATAATAATAATAAATATTATTATTATTTTTAGTATTATTATTGTTATTATTATAATTATTAGTATTAGTATTATTACACCTATGATTATCTCATAATGGTACCCTTAAAATTGTTAAATTATTTTTTTAATATTAAGAATAATAATAAAACAAATAAAACTAAGTGCATTGAGCTTCTAGGTTAGCGTTTGGTGCTAGGCATGCGAATCATCCAACGTTGCCATGAGTGCGCCTAGGGGTGGGGAGCCATCTCCCAACCCTTCGATCTCAGTTGATGAGGCCTTCAGGAGGCTTGTCAGGCCGATTGGGAAGAAACCATCTGGTCCCTCTATCTCGAAATTTGTTAAGAAGTTGGATGCAATTCCTGAAATTGATTTTCCTCAAGAGTAGCCTATTAAAATTTCCCTAGCTCTGGCTGAAAGAGATTTGGTAGGACAATTTATGGGGCTTTGGACCTCTGCAAAAACCACTAACGATTGGATTCAGCGTAATTGGATACCTGCGCTGAAGAACAGTGTGACTTTTTATGTCGTTGGAAGAGGATTCTTCATATTTGAGTTCATAACCAAGGAAGATTGTGATCTAGTCTTGAGGAATGGCCCGTACTTCATGGGGTCTCACGGCTTGTATCTCAATAGGTGGACGCCCGATTTTTATCCCACGTGTCAAAACCCCAAATTTTCACAAAAATTTAAAATTTTGAGATAACATAAAATGCTGAATATGTGGTTTACTAACAGTTAATAGTTAGTAGAAAATGAAACAGTCCAACGATTAGTATTACACATTTTCAAACTATGTTAACTAAAGCAGTTTCCTTTTCGTAACATAAATAAGATTTGTTTCCTTACTGCTTGCTTTTCAGTTTACTAATGAGTCTACTTTATGGAAAGTAGGTGGAATCTAACTTTGAATCCTGGGTTTACTTAGCATTTATCCTAATGCAGAAAGATTAATGGTTCTTATAGGTTTTCAGGTATGATCAAACAAGTAGACATCTTAAAATCATAAAGTATCAAGAAGTGTTTCTGTTTGCAAAATAATATGCTAGTATAATAAGCTGATGAATTCCAAGCAACTTCAATGAGGTAAAGTAGTTTATTTTCTCCAATTTTTCTTGTAAACAGAGTTCAGATAAACAGGTTCCTTTCTTTATCAAGTTTAGCGACACCAAAGATACTTACTATGAATTCTAAGCTTGTAATCGTTGTCGTATATTTGTTTCTATTTCAACATGCTTAACCTGCAAATGTTATACTTATTCTTATTTTTTCTTATTCATGGAAACGCTTCTATCAATACTCATAGTAAAGATTATCAATAGAATATACGATTCGATTTTATGTTTAACTTACTAGTTATGGTAAGTATCAACCTATTACTGATATGTACAAACCATTTGCTCACTAATAGGTTATCAGCTTCTTCGTCAACGTTGCATTATATGTACTATTGTAACCACATACATTATCGTAATATTTACTAAAGTACCAAACTGCTCGTTGTTTACATTCTGTAGGGAAACTTGTTGCCTGTAAAACTCCTTGATAATATAAGCTTGATTAGTGTAAAATCAACTCCACCGTTTCAAATGGAATACTGTTTGCCTTTACTTCCTAAATCTATGTCAATCAATATTGTTCCAATGATTATGGACTTGAGTAAGTTTATTTCATTGTAATTCTTATTATTACCATAACGCCTTTCTTACATTAAGTTAATGTCTATAACAGCTATTATGGTAGATTTTTCTATAATCATCAACATTCTATCCTATGCTAAGTACAGGTTATCTTGATCAATCACAGACTATCTAGTCCAACATAGACAAATATGGTAAACTTCTAGCATTGACAAGTTGAGAAGCAACTAGCGTCTAAGAAAGTTTTAAACCAAATTTGAACTTTGTAAAAGTCATAATTATGCTCTTTTACTATGCTATCCAACTCTATAATTTATCACCATTCGAGTTGCTAGTTTTAAAAGGGTTATAAACATGCATAATCAACAATGTTTACAAGCATATAAATCTATAGTTAGTTTGAAGGTTCTAAACAAAGCATCTCTGGACTTTTCCACACATCAAATGGTTACCACATTTTACTAGGGTCGACGTTAATGAATTATGGTTTAACGAAATGCCAATATCGAGCTATCGAACATTACGATATAATTGATATATGATTAGCGATGGGATATATAATTTCATAAATTATAGTTCATGCATCATTTTGTTAAACATCATTGTTTTAATAATTGGAAGAATGAAAATGCAGGTGGACTTTGGAGTCGACCCATGCATTGTTTGAAAAAATTGAGGGCACATTATCACCTCTTATCCAAGTGTTGGCTGTATAAAACTCTTCAACCCTAAATTCTTTGTCGTTCTCCCTCTACAGTTCATGCTGGCCTTCGGGGTTCTCTGCTAGTTTTTCATGGCGGCCGTGAGTATTTTTCCTATATCAGCTTGCTCCAACGCTTGGGTTAAATGTGTTGTAGTCTCATGAGTTCAGTCTTATTGCTAGCCTTCGTAGCTATGGGTTTTACCAAGCGAGAGTTCACTGGTTGTTTCACTTGGCTTGCAGCCTATCCTTAGCTTCATCTTGCCTTCCCCGTGGCCTGTCACTGCGGTGAGAAGCTAAGCTTCAAATACTATTAGTCGTGCTTCACCATCATTGTAGGGTTTGGGGATTTGTATGCACACTTTGCAGTTGGTGACAGTCCCGTCACTAGATTGTTCGTTATCTTTATTAAGGTAATTACTTGTTTTTCTTTCCAGTTGAGAAGACTCATAGTAGATTTATTTTTACAGTAGGGTTTTACATTAGCAAAAGATTTTTGTATCTAACACAGAGTGTCGTGCTCTTGCAGGAACTTGTGACCACTCTTGCGAATAGTGAAGAAGATGCTGATGGATGTCTTTGAGGGCTCGTGGCTTCAAACTGGTAAGCCATGGGTTCAACGAATGGGTTCTTACCCTACTTGTAACAAGGTTGTTGATGGTGAAACACTGAGCTTGGAAGTTTGTCCAACTTCACCATTAGCTATGCAGTTTCTTCGTAAAGGTTGTTGTTGGTTTTATTATGTCTTCAAACCCTCGCTAAGTCAATGGGTAGTCCCGTCTGTGAGATCGGTGTTGTATTTGGTTTAAATTTTCATCCTTACGGCCTCTTAATGCAATACGCTAATTTTTTTTTTAAAAGGATTTTCTTCAAGCTTAGACTCGTTTTGCAATTTACTGTATATGTGACTCTGTGTAAGTTAGGGTTTTACCCTATTCGACTGTGAATAAAAAAATTTACTATTTATTATATTTTGTAATAGATTATTGTTAATATTTTAAGACTGTAACTCAGTCATAGTGTAATTTATTTTACTTCTTTGCTTTGGAGATACGAGCTAGGGTTTTCTTAAATGAACCCCTTGTTTAAATAATTCTTTTAAATCAGATTATGTTACTTGTTAAATTTGTTTTAAGTTAATATTATTACAGGTGTGTATTGTAATATCTTTAAATTATATCTGTACATATATTTGCAGTAAGGACTGTAACTAGTCTATAATAGTTTAATTGTTTATTGATATAATAATCCAAATAAATGGATTATAGCTTAATTGTTTTTATTTGAAACAATATATTTAGTTTAGGGTTTCCTTTTGCAGGTATAACCTGTTGATAATTATAGAACAGTTCTTTACATAGATATATATTTATTTTCATATTAGTTATTATCATATTGTTATTGTTTTTATCTATTGAAATGATAGAAAGAATTTTACTAGAGTTATTTGAAAAGATAAGCATAGATTCTGTAACTAGTTTGTTTCTTTATAATTTAAATACTTTTCTTATAACCGTTCTTGGTTTATAGTAATTGTTAGTCTTAGTTTAGTTGATATTATTAGTAAATAAACTATATGATTAGTAGTTTATTTCTTTATTGAATTGAATATAAACAATGTACCTTGATTGTGATTCTTCTACTGCATTGCAATTAGTTACTAAGTAAACACAAAGGAATATGATATATCTAACATAACATAGTTTATCCTCTAGCATATTTTAACTTGAATAAAAAGAATAATCTACTATGTGTAAACACAACATCTTATCTACTAGGGTATTTTCTTAACATATTAATCCTTCTACCTGTACTAGATTACTGCTATTTCTTTTCCAGTATATTTACATAAATAAGCTTGTAAAAACAATAAACATAAATAACCAGATTATTGTTCTTTTTAATAATAATCTACATACTGAAATATATTAATCTGCTATTATGAAATGTAGAACTAGATCTATTCTATTTAGTCTCTTAACATTTTCTTCATCTACTGTAAATACTCTATCTGTGCTAGAGTATGCCATGTTCCTTCCAGGTGTGGAAAAACACAGATTAGAATTATTTTCCATCTTAACACATTACTAATTCAGATTCATTTCTTCAATAAGCTAAAAGATTACTAACTCTAACATTTTACAACTAAATATTTAACATTCATTTAACAGTCAGATTCAGATTTAACTATCTAACACAATAAAACAAAATAATGTAGAACCTGATTAGGATAGACAGCAACAGTGTTAGGAGTCCATTCCTCCCTACCAAACTCCTAGAGAGCACTCAAACAATGCTTCTTCAAGACCCTCAAGCATGTTCCTGGTCTTCTTGGCTGAGAACTGGTGGAGCATGCAAACAATAGACTAGTCCAATGACTCAATAAAAGAATATACACTCAGGAGTAAGATCCTCAGCTAAAAGGATGCATTAGATCACTCAGCCATTATCCCATCAAACTCTTTCCACAATTCCCTTCCATTGAATTTCTATGAAGTACATTCAACTGAATGATCACTTCTTTAGAATGAGCAGCCTCAGCTCTCTTCAATGCACATTTTTATAAAGATTCCCTAGGTCTTTTGGGTCATTTGTCCTTAATTGAGCCACTTGCTCTGATTCCACTTTCTTAAGGAATCATGACCCCAAATGTAGCAAGGTTGCCACCTGCAACAGTTGGAATTGGTTTGAGTATGCTGCCACTGTCTGTTTTCTCTCCACCCAGTCTCCACCACCAATTTGACCAGTAAACACTTTTTTAACATCTCTCCTAAGTTGTTGTCTCTTCCTTTATTTATTTAAAATTAAAATATTCAGAATTACATTAAATATCCTTGACTCTGCTAAGTCATCAATTACAACTACATAAAATTTAACATATTGTCCTGAAATAAAATCAAATAATATAACATTGTTTTTGTAAAATTGGGGCATGTGACATACACACCCCCTTAGAGCATAACATCGTCCTTGATGTTATTTATTCTTCATCCTCAAAATTCCTCAGGAACAGAATTGGATATGCATCTCACATATTACTTTTCAATTCTCACGTGGATTCCTCTGGACTAAGGTGATTCCATTGCACCTTCACTCGTCCAATGGTACGGTTCTGAAGTGTGATCTCCCTCTACCCGAGGATATAGTCTGGTTCCACCAGAAAATATCCTTCTGGTTCCACCTGTACATCATTCCATTTAACAACATGAGTAGCATCATGAACATATTTCTTTAATACAAAAATGTGAAAAACACTATGTACTCTTAAATTTGGTGGTAATGCTAATTGATAAGCTACTTGTCCAATCCTGGATAGTATTTCAAATGGATCATAGTAATGAGGTACTAGCTTTTCATAGCTTCCCAATCTCAGAGAGCTCTTTCTGGGCCTCACGTTGATGAACACATGTTCACCTACCTGAAAATCCTTTGGATTTCTTTTAAGGTCTACTTGACTTTTTTGTCGATCCTGCGCAACTTTCAGATTACCTTGTACCTACTTTACAATTTCTTCCATTTCCTTTAATATTTCAGGACCTAATACTAATCTATCCACCAGATTATTCCAAGAGATAGGAGTATTACCTTTCCTTCCATACAAAATTTCGAAAGGACTAAATCTGGCTGATGCCTGATAATTATTATTATAATCAAATTCTATCAGATGCAAATAATCCTCTTATTTACCTGGCCGGTCTTTCACATACATTCTTAATAAAGCTTCTAGTACTTGGTTTACTCTTTCAGTTTGTTCATCTATTTGAGGATGGAACAAAGTGCTAAAATTTAATGTAGTGTTTAATCCTTTAAACAGAGATGTCCAAAAGTTACCTGTAAATTTAGGATCTCTATCTGAGATTATAACTTTCACTATTCCATGCAGTCGAAAAATATGTTTTAGAAAGATATCAACTATGTTTGCAGCTTTATACGTAGTTTTAACAGGTATAAAGTGAGTTTCTTTACTTAACTTATCGACCACTACCATGATAGAATAATTTAAATTCTGATTTCTAGGCAGTCCAGTAACAAAAGCAAGACTAATTATCTCTGATTTCCAGCTAGGAATGGGTAATGGATGAAGTAATCCATCTAGGTTTTGATGTTCAGTTTTCACCTGCTTACATTCAAAGCACATAGCAATATATTCTGCTAATCCAGTCTTCATATTTCGCCAAAAATATTATTTTCTTAACATAGTTATATTCTTTTGATAGCCTGGATGACCTGCATATCGATTTTTATAGATTTCATCCAAAATTAACAATTTAACTTTAGGTACGTTAGGTACATACATTCTGTCTTTATACAGTAAAAATTATTTTGCATTCAAATTGTACCCTTTACTTAATCTTTCTGTTGGATTTTCTTTCATTATAGCTTGTAAATGTTGGTAAATTTGATCTTGTTCTATTCCTGCTTTAATTTGTTCATCCAAATATTTTATATAAGTGCTGATAACTACTGCAAAATTCAGCCTTGCATTCCTACTTAATGCATCAACAACTTTATTTTCTTTACCTTTAATGTGTTGAATTTCGAAATCATACTCACTTAGAAAAGCTAGCCACCTAGCTTGTCTGGCATTTAGATTAGGCTAATCTAACAGATACTTTAGTCCTTTATTATCAGTCATTAAAATAAATTTTCTTCCAATTAGGTGATGTCGCCACATATTTAGAGCATGTATAACAACAACTAATTCCAAATCATAAGTTGCATAATTATTTTCATGAACTTTTAATTTCCTAGCCTCATAGGAAATAACATGCCCTTCTTGAGTCAGAACACCGCCTAAACCATCATTGCAGGCATCAGTGCACACTACAAATTCTTTATTTGGATCAGCTATTCTTAAAATAGGTGTGCTGGTTAATAAAGTTTTTAACTTTTTAAAGCTTTCCTCGCACTTGTGGTTCCAATCAAATTTATTTCCTTTCTTCTGCAAAGAAGTTATTGGATTCATGATTCTCGAAAAACCTTCAATGAACCTCCGGTAGTAATCGATAATTCCCATGAAAGATCAAACATCAGTTACATCCTTAGGAACCGGCCAATCTTCGATCGCCTTTATCTTTTCACGATCTACTGAAATCCCTTCCTTGGTCACCACATGACCTAAGTACTAAATATTATCTTTGAAAAAATCGTATTTACTAAACTTTGCAAAGATTTGATGATCTCGTAACTCTTGCAAAACAATTTTTAAATGTTCTTTATGTTCTTCTTCAATTTTTGATTAGATTAATATATCGTCAATGAACATGACTACAAACTTATCTAGATACTTATGCATAACGTTGTTCATTAAACACATAAAAATAGCTGGGGTATTAGTAAGCTCGAATGGAATGATGACAAACTCGTAATGACCATATCGAGTTATAAAATTTGTTTTAAAGATGTCTTCATCTTTAATCCTAACTTGATGATATCCAGACCTTAAATCTATTTTTGAAAACACCGTGGCTCCACGTAGTTGATCAAACAAATCATCTATGGAAGGAAACGGGTATCAATTTTTAATGATCATCTTATTCAACTGACGGTAATCTATGCAAAGTCGCATGGTTCCGTCATTTTTCTTAACGAAGATGGCAGGTCCCCCCATGGAGACACACTAGGTCAATTATACTTTTTATCAATATATTATTTTAATTATGATTTTAATTCATTAAGTTCAAGTATGTTCATTTGATAAGGGCCCTTTGAGCTATGTACTGCACCAGGTACAAGCTCAATGGTAAAATCCAGTTCCCTTTTCGGAGGTAGTCCCATAATGTCTTCTGCAAATACATCAACATACTCTCTTAGAACTGGTATGTCTTCCAATTTTAATTTATCTATCTTATTTACATTCTCCTCATCAGTTATTGTTACTGCCTAGTCTTTACAACCCTTCCTAACAACTCTCTTAAGCTGTAGAGTGGAAATCTGCCTTATGGTGGTTTTTCTAGGGATTCCTTTTACACTTAATAGTTTTACATCACTATTTAGACATGTAAAGGTTTGATCATAACAATTTAAAATTACCCTATGTTATTCTAACCAATCCATACCGATGAGTAAGTCATAAGAGCCAAGAGGTAATACATTAAGCTTTTCAATAGTTTCAAATTGATCCATAACTACTGCACCTTCTTTTACAAAACAAGTTACCTTCCTTTTAGCACCAGTGGCTAACTGAACTAACCAATAATTTTCAAATTTTTCAACAGGTAACTTACATTTTTCTACCATTTTAGGTGAAATATAACTGAGACTAGCTCTTGAATCAATTAAAATAGTTATAGGGGTTTGGTTCATCATACCTTCTACTTCCACCATGGAAGTTTGATATTCTGCTTGCCAATTCTCTAGGGTTACATTGATTCTGGGCATAGTACTCGCTAATTCTCCAACAGTCATCTCCTCCTGTATAGTATGAATATTATTGACACTCTTTTTTCGATTAGGACAGACTGAGGCATAGTGTGGGCCATTACACTCCCGGAACTCTATAGGTTCTTTGTTTTTAATGTTCTTGGTGTAATTACCATGGTTATTAATAAATTCTTTACCCTTGCAATTATTCTGAGTGCTTGGTGAATTATTCTTATTCCGTTGGAAATTCTTGTTAGGAAAATTTCTGGCCTTATTGTTTTTAGAATTCCTATTGGGCACAAATTCTTTCTTCTTTTTCTCATACTAGTTATTATTCTTCTTGACCTTCCAGTTGGCCATGCTTTCCTTCTTCTGATTCTGTTCATAACAAAAGTTGGCGTTCCTCATAACTTCTTCCAAAGTCTTTGGATTGTCATACTCAATCCTGTCCTTAATATGATAACGTAGACAGCTGAGGAATCACTGTACCTTTGGTTTTTCATCTACACGGTATGGCACATACCTGAGCAGACTTAAAAACTTGATGTTTGGATCTTTCATAGTCATTGATCCTAATTTAATCTCATAAAATTCTTTTTCTCTCTCTTCATAGTATTGCTCAGACATAAATTTCTTTTTAAAGTACCTCTTGAAGGTACTCCAATTTACAGTCTTCTCTTTTATTTCCTTCACTCCCTTCAATTTCTGCCACCAAATGTCAGCCTTTCCTAAGAGATTGTAGATAGTCATTCTAGCCTTTAATTGGTTAGAATAGTTATATATATGGAAGTACGTCTTCATCCCAGATAAGCAGGATTCCACTTCCTCCCCCTTCTCAGTCTCTCCATTGAATGTTGGTGGTTTTATCTTTTTTAATTCCCCAAAAATTTCCTCATAAGGTTTATATTTTTTCTTTTTAGTATAATGATAATCATCACTACTATCATTAGTAGAATGAAAATTCTGTTGTTCACCAAACACCTCTGAGGATGAACTGCTCTCATTTTTAATCTATTTCATCTTTTTAAATTTATGTTGATGACTTGTATCTTTTGATTCAGTTCTTTTACCCCTACCCTCAGTTTGAAACATTTCTGTTAGGATCTGATTCAACTCCACCTAAGCCCTCAGAATCCTTTCATTCTCTCGTTTTACAGATTCCATTTCAGATTTTAGGTCTTTTACTATTTGTAACAGTTATAAGGAATTGATGGTTAGATCTTCTTGTATAGGGTCTCTTGGTAAGTTTTCTGGTTCAGTAAATGGAGATTCCTCCTCTGCATATTCCTCCAGCCTTTCCATACCTGTTTGTTAAACTTGAGAAACAATTTCTCTGTTGAATGACATTTAAAATAAAATACATCAGCATAATAATTCAAATCACTATTTCGTAAAAGCTAGTTCGGCTTCATCAAGGCCTAGTGTTTAAACCTTGTGCTCTGACACCACATGTAAAAACCCCAAATTTTCACAAAAATTTAAAATTTTGAGATAACATAAAATGTTGAATATGCGGTTTACTAATAGTTAATGGTTAGTGGAAAATGAAACAGCCCAACAATTAGTATTACACATTTTCAAACTATGTTAACTAAAGCAATTTCCTTTTCGTAACATAAATAAGATTTGTTTGCATATTGTTTGTCTTTCAGTTTACTAATGAGTCTACTTTATGGCAAGTAGGTGGAATCTAACCTTGAATCCTGAGCTTACTTAGCATTTATGCTAATGCAGAAAGATTACTGGTTCTTACAGGTTTATAGGTATGATCAAACAAGTAGATGTTTTAAAATCATAAAGTATCAAGAAGTGTTTCTGTTTGCAAAATAATATGCTAGCATAATAAGCTAATAAATTCCAAGCAACTTCAATGAGGTAAAGTAGTTTATTTTCTCCAATTTTTCTTGTAAACAGAGTTCAGATAAACAGGTTCCTTTCTTTATCAACTTTAGCGACACCAAAGATATTTACTATGAATTGTAAGCTTGTAATCGTTGTCGTATATTTGTTTATGTTTTAACATGCTTAACATGAAAATGTTATACTTATTCTTATTTGTTCTTATTCATGGAAAATATTCTTTCAATACTGATAGTAAAGATTCTCAATAGAATATACGATTCAATTTTATGTTTAACTTACTAGTTATGGTAAGTATCAACCTATTACTTATATGTACAAACCAGTTGCTCACTAATAGGTTATCAGCTTCTTCATCAACGGTGTACTACATGTACTATTGTAACCACATACATTATCATAATATTTACTAAAGTACCAAACTGCTCATTGTTTACATTCTAAAGGGAAACTTACTGCCCATAAAACTCCTTGATAATATAAGCTTGATTAGTGTAAAATCAACTGCACTATTTCACATGGAATACTGTTTGCCTTTACCTCCTAAATATATGTCAATCAATATTGTTCCAACTATTATGGACTATAGTAAGGTTATTTCATTGTAATCCTTATTATTACCATAACACCTTTCTTACATTAAGTTAATGTCTATAACAACTATTATGGTACATCTTTCTATAATCATCAACATTCTATCCTATGCTAAGTACAGGTTATCTTGATCTATCACAAACTATCTAGTCCAACATAGACAAATATGGTAAACTTCTGGCATTGACAAGTTGACAAGCAACTAGTGTCTAAGAAAGTTTTAAACCAAAGTTGAACTTTGTAAAAGTCATAATTATGCTCTTTTAATATGATATCCAACTCTATAATTTATCACCATTCGAGTTGCTAGTTTTAAAAGGGTTATAAACATGCATAATCAACAATGTTTACAAGCATATAAATATATAGTTAGTTTGAAGGTTCTAAACAAAGCATCTTTGGAATTTTCCACACATCAAATGGTTACCACATTTTACTAGGGTCAACGTTGATGAATTATGGTTTAACCAAACGCCAATATCAAGCTATCAAACATTACGATATAATTAATATATGATTAGCGATGGGATATATAATTGCATACATTATCGTTCATGCATCGTTTTGTTAAAAATCATTGTTTTAATAATTGGAAGAATGAAAATGTAGGTGGACTTTCGAGTCGACCCATGCATTGTTTGAAATAATTGAGGGCATGTGGTCGCCTCCTGTCCAAATGTTGGTGGTATAAAACTCTTCAAACCTAAATGCTTTGTCATTCTCCCCCCGCAGTTCACGCTAGCCTTTGGGCTGCTGTGATAGTTTTTCATGGCGGCCGTGAGTATTTTTCCTGTATCAACTTACTCCAACGCTTGGGTTAAATGTCTTGTAGTCTCTTGAGTTCAGTCTTACTGCTAGCCTTCGTAGCTGTGGATTTTACCAAGCGAGAGTTCACTGGTTGTTTCACTTGGCTTGCAGCCTATCCTTAGCTTCGTCTTGCCTTCCTTGTGGCATGTAACTGCGGTGAGAAGCTGAGCTTCAAATGTTGTTAGTTGTGCTTCACCATCGTCATAGGGTTTGGAGATTTGTATGCAGACTTTGCAGTTGATGAGAGTCCCATCACTAGACTGTTCGTTCTCTTTATTAAAGTAATTACTTGGTTTTCTTTCCAGTTTCCAGTTTAGAAGACTCATAGTAGATTTATTTTTACAGTAGGGTTTTACATTAGTGAAAGAGTTTTGTATCTAACACACAGTGTCATTCTCTTGCAGGAACTTGTGACTACTCTTGCGAATATTGAAGAAGATGCTGCTGGCTATCTTTAAGGGCTCGTGTCTCCAAACTGGTAAGCCTTGGGTTCAAGGAACAGGTTCTTATCCTGCTTGTAACATGGTTGTCGATGGTGAAACCGTGAGCTTGGAAGCTTGTCCAGCTTCACCATTAGCTATGCAATTTCTTTTTAAAGGTTTTTGTTGGTTTTATTATGTCTTCAAACCTTTGCTAAGTCGATGGGCAGTCCCGGCCGTGAGTTGGGTTTTGTATTTGGTTTAAATTTTAAGCCTTACGGCCTATCAATGCAATACACTATTTTTTTTTAAAAGGATTTTCTTCGAGCACAGACTCATTTTGTAGTATAATATATATGTGACTCTCTGTAAGTTAGGGTTTACAATATTCGATTGTGAATAAAGAATTTTAATGTTTATTATATTTTGTAATAGATTATTGTTAATATTTTAACACTGTAACTCAGTCATAGTGTAATTTATTTTACTTGTTTGCTCGGGAAATACGAGCTAGGATTTTCCTGAATGAAACCCTTGTTTAAATAATTCTTTTAAAATAGGTTCTGTTACTTGTTAAATTTGTTTTAAGTTAATATTATTACAGGTGTGTATTGTAATAGCTTTAAATTGTATCTGTACATATATTTGCAGTAAGGATTGTAACCAGTGTATAATAGTTTAATTGTTTATTGATATAACGATCCAAATTAATGGATTATAGCTTAATTGTTTTTATTTGAAACAATATATTTAGTGTAGGGTTTCTACAGTGTGGTTTACTTTTGCAGGTATAACCTGTTGATAATTATAGAACAGTTCTTTACATAGATATATATTTATCTTCATATTAGTATTATCATATTCTTATTGTTTGTATCTACTGAAATGATAGAAAAAATTTTACTAGAGTTATTTGAAAAGATAAGCATAGATTCTGTAACTAGTTTGTTCTTTATAATTTAAATACTTTTCATATAACCCTTCTTGGTTTATAGTAATTGTTAGTCTTAGTTTAGTTGATATTATTAGTAAATAAACTATATGATTAGTATTTTATTTCTTTACTCAACTGAATATAAACAATGTAGCTTGACTATGAATCTTCTACTGCATTGCAATTAGTTACTAAGTAAACACAAAGGAATACATATCTAACATAACATAGTTTATCTTCCAATGTATTTTAACATGAACAAAAAGAATAATCTACTGTCTCTAAACACAACATCTTATCTACTAGGGTATTTTGTTAACATATTAATCCTTCTACCTGTACTAGATTACTGCTATTTCTTTTCTAGTATATTTACATAAATAAGCTTGTAAAAACAATAAACATAAATAACCAGATTAATGTTCTTTTTAATAATAACCTACATACTGAAATATATTACTATGATATTATGAAATGCAGAACCAGATCTATTCCATTCAGTATCTTAACATTTTCTTCATCTACTGTAAATACACTATCTGTGGTGGAGTACGGCCTCGTCCTTCCAGGTGTGGAAAAACACAGATTAGAATTATTTTCCATCTTAATACATTACTAATTAGGATTCATTTATTCAATAATCTAAAAGATTACTAACTCTAACATTTTACAACTAAATATTTAACATTCATTTAACAGTCAGATTCAAATTTAACTATCTAGCACAATAAAATAAAATAGTGTAGAACCTGATTAGAATAGCCAACAACTGTGTTAGCAGGTCATTCCTCCCTAATTTACTCCTAGAGAGTGCTCAAACAACGCTTCCTCAGGACCCCCAAGCTTGTTCCTGGTCTTCTTGGTTGAGAACTAGTGGAGCTTGCAAACAATAGACTAGTCCAACGACTCAGTAAAACACTCTGCACTCAGAAGTAATATCCTCAACTGAAAAGCCACATTAGATCACGCAGCAGTTATCCCCTCAAACGCTTTCCACAATTCTCTTCCATTGAATTTCTCTAAAGTACATTCATCTGAATGATCACTTCTCTAGAATGAGCAGCCTCAGCTCTCTTCAATGGGCATTTTTATAAATATTGCCTAGGTCTATTGGGTCAGTTGTAATTAATTGAGCCACCTGCTCTGATTCTACTTTCTTAGGGAATCGTGACCCCAAATGTAGGGAGGTTTCCACCTGCAACAGTTAGAAGTGGTTTGAGGATGTTGCCACATGTCTGTTTGCTGTCCACCCAGTATCCTCCACCAATTTGACCAGTAAACACTCTCTTAACAACTCTCCTAAGCTGTTGTCTCTTCCATTATTGATTTAAAATTAAAATATTCAGAATTACATTAAATATCCTTGACTCTACTGAATCATCAATTACAACTTAGCATAAAATTTAACATATTGTCCTCAAATAAAATCAAATAATATAACATTGGTTTTGCAAAATGGGGGCATGTGACACCACGGTCGATGTGCCTAAAGAGGTTCTAGTATGGGTCAGGCTCCCGAACCTACCAGTCAAGTGCCGTAACTTCCATTCGCTGCAGAAGATCGAAAATGCACTTGGAATATTTATCGACATAGCAGACAACAAAGGCCAATACACCTACGCAAGGATCTGTGTACAAATAGATCTAGAAGCCGACCTCCTAGAAGCTGTAAAACTCACAGTTGGTTCATGGAATAATTATCAAAAGCTGGATTATGAGCAGATCCCATTCAAATGCAGGAACTATCACAAGCATGGCCATTTCCAAAGGAATCACCCTAAGGCACAACCAGAAGACAAAGAGGATGGAGAAGGCTGGCAAAAGGTCAAAAAGAGAAATCTAGGAAGGAAGTGAATGAAACTGGGGAAACTAGGGGACTGGAAGACTTGACTCCCCCAATGGACGACCAAAGAGAAAAACAAGCAGTGGAAGAATACATTATCTTGTGCTCGAACTCAGGGGGGACTCTAATGATGGAGGAACTGAATCAGGAAGTTCTCAAGTCACCCCTATCAAGTCCACCTTGGGTTGGAAGACTAAGAAGAAATATAGAGAGGAAAAAAAATATCTTGATATACTCCAAACCCTCAAAGGAATGATAAATACCAAATCCACCAACAAGCAAGGCCAGGATCGAAAGGGAGCCACAACCTCCCAAGCCAGTAAGTAATGCAATACATCTCCTGGAATTGTAGAGGTATAAGAAGCAATATGAAAGAAGAAGGACTAGAAGACATTGTAAGATTCTATATGCCTGAAATCCTTCTCATCCTGAAGAAAAAAATGGAGGACTTCGTCCTCCTCCAAGCAAGCAAATAATTTTGGAAAAAAGGTCAAGGAAAAGAAGTCAGTGCAAGAGGCGCCTCATGAGGGATAGCTACCTTTTGGGACAACTCCAAATTCGACCTAATAGTTGAAGAAAATAGCATACGTTAGTTGTTCACCAAACTTCTTCATAAAGACTCTGGGCATCATGTAAGTCTGTTCAATATTTATGTTCCTGTATCACTATATGAAAAAATAATCTATTGGGACTCTCTAAAGTCCTATATTAGCATGCACAATCCTGAAAATATCATTATTGCAGAGGATCTTAATGTTACCCTCGTAGCAGAGGAAAAAAAGGGAGGCTCACCAGTTAGAGATCTAACTAGAGAATGGGTTGAAGACATCATTTTAGATTGGGAGCTGGAGGATATCAAGCTCTCCCATGGGAAATTCACTTGGACTAACAAAAGAAGGGACCCAGGCCACATTGCTGCCCGCCTTAACAGATTCCTTGTCTAGTCCTCTTTCCTGATTTTTGGTCTCATGGCCTGCTCTAAAATCTTTCCCAATTATACCTCTAGCCATAAAACCATTCTTCTCAAGATTTCTTTCAAAAAATATCTTGGTCCCATCCCTTTCGGATTCAGCCCCCTCTAGATTCAGCAAGAAGGGTTCATGGATGTGGTCTCCATGGCCTAGAACCGATAGATCTGGGGCTCCCCTTTCTTTGTCTGGGAAGAAAAGCTGAGGGTCCTCAAGGAAGAGCTGAAGGAGTGGGCTAAATTGTTGATATCACCTACCTCCAAAAGAAAATAAGTGTAAGCTACCCTAGATAGCCACCAATTGATCATGGAGGACACTGAAGTTTCTCAAGAGTTGTTCCACAAAGAAGAAAATCTCCAGAAACATTTTCATAGAGCATGCATGGTGGAAGAATAGTATTGGAGGCAGTAATCTAGAATTATGTGGCTGCAAGCAGGAGATAAGAATACTAGCTATTTCCACAAGAAGGATGAGGCTCATAATCATTTCAAAACTGTAAATGAAATCCATTATCAAGGAAATTTGGTCAAAAACTTTGAAGGAATTAAGAAATCAACCCACTCCTTTTTCAAAGACCTATTCTCAGCTCCAAAAGAGAATCCAATTGATGCAAACTGCTATCTCCTCAATCTTATTCCAAAGCTAGTCCACGAAACAAATAATCTTCTTCTGACTGCTGTGATCAGCATGGAAGAGCTTAAAAAATCCTTGGATGGTATGGATGCAGACAAAGCCTTGGGCCCAAATGGTTTCACAACAAGGTTCTTCTCAACTTGTTGGTCCACCATCAAAGTTAACCTCCTAAGAATGGTCAGGAAATCTCAAAGTAGCAGCAAGCTAGGGGGCAGTACCAACTCGACATTCCTTGCCCTGATCTCGAAATAAAAAGGAGGCAATTACTTCATCATATTCAGACCCATCTCTTTATGCAACACAGGTTATAAGCTAATCACTAAAATCATTGCCAACCAACTTAAGAATATTTCGTCACCAATCATCCCAGAAAACCAAGGTTGTTTCATAAAAGGGAAGAAGATACTTGACAATATAGTGCTGGTACAAGAAGGAATTCATTCAAGCTGTCATCAAAAAGAAAAAGGCATGGTAATCAAGCTCGATTTGGTGAATGCATTTGACAGGGTGAGACATGATTTTCTATTTGCAGTTATGGAAAAATTTGGGTTTTCATATGATTTCATAAGCTGGGTGAAACCCTGTATTGCCTCTCCCTAGATTTCTCCTTTGTTCAATGGACGCTCTACAAATTTCTTCCAAGCCTTGAGAGGGCTAAGACAAGGTTTCCCATTGTGCCTACTACGCTATGCCATTCAAGCTTCAGTGCTCAGCTTCCAATTGGATCACTCCCAGCAGATCCGCTCTCTTTCAGGCCCTTGGATGGCCCAAAATGTAAAAGACAATAACCATGCCCAATTCGTTGATGACACCCTGCTCCTTGGGGGAGAAAGCATTATCTCAGCAAGTTTCTTCAAAAGAGATTGGACATTTATAAGGAGGTTTCGGGTAGCAAGATCAACTTTCAGAAAAGAAAGATATTCAGTTGGAACTACCCCATAAGGGAGATGGTAGGAATTGCAAGGTTCTTAGGAATGGAGGGACCTCTTTCATTGGATTCCTTCAAATATCTTGGGATTTGCATCCTCAAGTTAGTCCCCAAAGATGCTCATTGGATGCTGTTGTTGAACAAGCTGAAAATCAGAAATCAAGCCTGGGGGGAAACCTGGCTTAATTTAGCAGGTAACGTGATTCTCTTAAAATCCGTCCTTTCAAGTATTCCCATTTACTAGAACAACATTCTTCTTGCCCATAAGACCTTCATTAGCAAAGTTGACGTTCTATTGAGAAGATTTTTGTGGGAAGGTGGGGAAAATAATGAAAGGAGGCTTCATTTAGTAAGCTGGGACAAAATAAAGAAGCCTGTGCTGGAAGGAGGTCTCCAAATTCAAGACATCGAAGCTCAAAACTTAGCATTGGGATCCAAGATCCTCTACAACTTAGTCTTTGGACACACTAGCTGGAGCAAGAAAGTGTTATGGAAAAAATATTTCCAAGGTAGTCACTCATGATGCTTGGAAAAGCCTCCAAGAACTTTAACTCGATCTCCAGTCTTGAAGCTTTGCCTCACATTCTTGGAGCACTTAAAATCTAATCTTTACTGGATACCTAGATTTGGGAGAAATATAAGATACTAGGATTATTCGATCCGTGGGGACCAGCCCCTAGGATAGAAGGTAGAGCTGGAAAATATAAAAAATTAGATGCAGCAAAAAATTATTCTTACCTTGTGGGACATTTCCACCTGGTTTGATGATGCAGACAAAAGTTGGAAAAGATGGAATCTGGCAGAGCTGCCAGAAAATATTGAAGGAGAATCGAGCACCTTGAGAGAGCTCCTTCAAGGAAAATCCTCATTAAAAGTTGTATAAAAGGACAAAAGAGGGTGGGGTTCGACCTCCGAATCATATTCGGCAGCTGAAGGATACAAATCCACCCAGGAAATCCCCAACACTCCTCAAGAGCCAGCTCCGTGGAATTTTGTTTGTTGCTGTGCTTCTATTCCCAAGATTGACTATTTCTATTGGACTCTTTCTCACAAAAGTATACTCACTAGTGACAACTTAAGGAGAAGAGGGATGGAAGGGCCCTAAAGGTTTCCACTGTATGTTTTTGATGAGGAGAATGCAGGTCAGCTGCTCCTTCTTTGTTCATTTTCTTGTGAAGTCTAGAGGGATTCGCTGAAAATAAGTCTGGAAAGATTCATCATGCTCGTAAATATCCAGGTTCTGCTAAAATATTGGGCCAACATATCGTCGTATATCACTGCCCAAAAGGATCTCCTCAAATCTGGTTGGATGTGGCTCTCCAAGTTCATCTGCTGGAAATTGTGGATTGAGAGAAACAACAGGATATTCAAGGAGACGAGAAGTACTCTAGCTAGAATAGCATCCAAAATCATAGCTCTCCTAGGAGAGGCTTTAGAATCCAAAGCTACCCTAAAAAATGCTTCAGCTCTGGTCAACGATGAAGATAAGTGGCTAAAAGAGTTGGTCCCAGATCATCAAGCTAGAATCACTTCCCCATTTACTTCCATTGCTGAATGGGACATTCGGTTGGCAAAGTGGGATTTCATTAAATGGAGATCGTCCCTAGAGGACCATTCCCTCTTCTTTTATGGGGAATCAAAGGGTAATACTGGGGTGTCTAGTGGTGGTGCAGTAATCCAGGGCCCTTGAGGCACTACAATTCTGAGCTTCGCCTGGGGGATGGGTTATGAAACCAACAATAGAGCGAAGGCTCTTGCACTTTTGCAAGGTCTCAAGCTAGCCCATAGCAAGAAAATTATCTCACTCTTAGTATTTGGTGATTCTCGGATTATAATCCAGGCTACAAACTCAAAGACAAATCCTGCTCAAGTGCACCTATCTACCATTCTCAAGAAAGTCAAGCTAATGCACTCCAAGTTTCAAAAAATAAGATTCTTTCATATTCTGCGAAATTTGAACTCTAAGGCTGATCTAGAAGCTAATAAAGGCACTCTCTTGAGTAGGATCATGCTATCAGTAAATGGGATAGAAACTCTGTGCAATATTCCCTAAATTTAGAGGTGAGTCTCCTCGTCCGGTCAACAAGTCTCCCCCTGCCACAAAAGAATCAAATCGTTGGGTGAATATCATGGTTCTGTCCTATATGGTATGGCATCTAAAAGGGTCCTCGTTAGGCTTGAGTGCATCTAGACTCGTTAGTCCCACCAGTCAAAACCTCCTGAACTCCAATGAAAAATCAAGAGCCCTAGGTGAATATTTATTCTACAAGCCTCACGTCGAAGCAGCAAATAATTTTCAAAACCAGAAGAAGCTAGGAACTGTCTAGATTCCTCAAGAGAACAGGACAGTTAATCATTTTATTTGATGGCATCCTTTGCTTCATGTTCCTCTCCAGGATCCTTAGTGGAGGAACGCATTGTAGATCTGGAAGCAAGATTCCTTCATACCACTTTTCAACTGCCCTAAAGAGAAGAGTTGGGTCGGGCTTAATCAAGTGCATTGCAATCTCCGGGAAGAATTCTCTGAAGCCAAGGAAATCAGCGAAGACTTCATGGAGGCCACCAAAGCGCAGTTTAAAGACATTGCAAACGATCAAAGGAACATTGGGATTCGCCTAAGCAATCTAGAAATGCAAGTCAAGAACTTGCTGGCAAAGAAGGATGGGAAAAAAAGGCGATCAACTTCTTAATTTTAGCTTCAGTTTCTAATTTATGTCCGGCTGCTAGTTTAGTCTCTGTAGAAAAAGCTTAGTGAACATGGTAGATGTAACTCGACTCAGCTTCATTTTCTAACTATCAATATGCTAGTTTTATTCATGTAAAAGTACTCGGCAGCTGTTTTTCCGAACGCTAAATCAAACTCTTACTCTTTATTGTCTAAAAAAAAATATTATTAGTAGTAATATTTTAATAATAATAATAATGATAAAAGTAAAAATAAAAATAATAAATATAATTAGTATTTTTATTAGTATTAATTTTTTTATTACAATAATAATAATAATAATAATAACAATAATAATAAAGATGAAGATGAAGATGATGATGATGATGATGATGATGATGATGATGTTAAAATTATTAAATTATATTTTTAATAATAATAATAATAATAATAATAATAGAAATAATATTATTCTTATTATTAGTGGTAGTAGTGTTAAAATAAAAGGTAAACGATATTATTTTTTAAATTTGTATAGTCGTGTATAATAGTGTGTTAAAATAGTAAGGAAAAAAAATTTAATTTCTATAATAAACAAATGAATAATTATTTTAGTAATTTTCTTTTGTAAATATTATTTTTTTAAAATATTTCAATTATTGTATTTAAAAGTAAACATTAAAAAAAAATAGCTTTAGAAAATATGTTTTTGTATAATATTTTATTTTTTGAATATTTATTTCATTTATTCACAATAAATTTTTCTGCAAATGAATTTATTGGGTATGGTTTACATGGTTGACCATACTCATGCTTAAAAATGGAAACTATGGTCAACCATGACTGTGAACCATGGTTGACCAGAATCATCTCCACCATGGTTTATGATGAAATGGTTAATTATTTTGAGCCTATTTGAACACATGGTCAACCTAGAAATGGGAAGCATATCTTTGACATGATGTAGTCAAGACCATCTTCATGACATCAATGATTGACCAAGTTGACCACAATCAACCATGGTTGACATCCATAAGAATGGATGACAATACTTGAACATAGTCATGCAAATCACAGATTACATGGTCATGTCATACCTTGCTTCATCTAGTTTTTATACCATCGACATGGTTGACTTGGTTGTCATACCATGGGCATGGTTGACATGATTACCATACCATGGTCATGGTTGACTCGACTGTGATTTTATGGACATGGTTATCATGGTTCAACATGTTGGACCAAGGTGTCAATATTGTTTGACGTACTTGGCATGACCATACTTGGGCATGCTTGACATTGTTGCATTTATTGACCATAGTTTCCTTGTCTATAATCTTTGACGTGATAGTCACGGTTGACCTGCTTCAATGGTTGCTATGTTTGAAGGTATTGAAATTTTTTGTCGCGATCTATGATATGTTTGTCGGTATATGAAAACATTGTTGGTAGATGTAAAGTTAGTCGGTATATGTAAAGTTTGTCACTATGTTAAAAGTGGCTCGCTATGGTTTTATGGTAAGCTAAAAAGTGTTGTCGCTTTATGAAAAGATTGTGGCCATATAAAACGTTTATTGCTATATGAAATGTTTGTGGCAATGGTTTTATGAATATATGAATAGTTTGTCACTATATCAAAAGGTTGTCGCTATATTAAAATCTCGTCACCATGATTTATGAATAAGTCAAAAGTCTGTCGCTATATAAAGAGTTGTTTGCAAAGAAAATTTTTTGTCGATATATGTAAACTTTCTCGGTATAAGAAAAGTTTGACGCTATGCCAGAAGCTTGTCATGATGGTTTTATGATTATATCGAAAGTTTGTCTGTATATAAAAATTTTGTCTCTAGAAGAAAAGTTTGGCGCCATGGTTTTATGATTATATGAAAAGGTTGTCACTATACCAGAAGTTTGTCGATATAGTACAAGTGTCGCTATGGATTTATGATAAAATAAAAAACGTTGTCACTATTTAAAAAGTTTGTCGTAAACTCAAAAATTGCTCGATATAGTTTTATGATTAGTTGCTAATATTGGCAATTGTATGAAATGTTTGGCAGTGCATTAAAGGTTAGAGGCTATATTAAAAGTTTGTCGTTATCGTTTGTGTGAATATGAAAGTTTTGTCGAAATGGTCTGATGAATGGCATTATAGTAGTAACATTATTTGTATCAAACATTTCTCACTATGGTTTTATGATGACACCAAAATTTTTCCGCTATACCAAAAGTGTGTCGCTATAGCTAAAGTTTGGCACTACATAAAAAAATATGTCGCTATAGCAAAAGTTAGTCACTGTATAAAATGCTTGTCACGATATGGAAACTTTGTCGATAAAGTAAATGTTATTTGCTATGGTCTTCTGAGTATATCACAAGTTTCTATGGCTTCTTTGGTTTATGTGGTTTTATGATGACACCAAATGGTTGTCGTTTGTCGCTATATCAAAATTTTCCCGCTATATGAAAAGGATGTCTCTATTTCTTGCTATACCAAAAGTTGGTCAGTATATACAACGAGTGGCGCTACATTAAAAGATGCTATATAATTTTTTTCGCTTTGTAAATGTTTTGTTTTACAAAAAAATTGGCGCTATAGAAAAAACTTTGTTTCTATATTAAAAGGCCTGAATCTATGGGTTTACAAATGTATGAAAAGGTTGAAGGTATAGAAAAAAGATGTCACGATCTATGAAACATTTGTTGGTATATTACAACTTACCCGGTGCATATAAAGTTAGTCGATATATGTAAAGTTTGTCCATATATTAAAAATGGGGTGCTATGGTTTATTTCTCATGTCAAAAGTTTCTCTACTTTATGAAAAGCTTCTCACCATAAAAAAAGTTAGTTGCTACATGAAATGTTTGTCACAATGGTTTTATGCTTAGCTGGATAGTTTGTCCCTATATATAATTTGTGGCTACCCTAAAAAGGTTCACACTGTATTAAAAGATTGTCTCCATGTTTTATGATTAAGTGAAAAGTATGTCGCTATATAAAGAGTTGTTTGCAAAATCAAAACTTTGTCCATATATGTCAATTTTGTCGGTATATCAAAAGTCTATGCTTTTATGATGAATTAAAAAAGTTTTTTTAATTTATTTCACAATTTGGTCCCAATATGAAAAGTTGCTCGGTATGGTTTTATGGTTAATTGCAAATCTTGGCGATTGTATCAACATTTGTTGTTGTATTTAAAGTTAGATGGTATATTAAAAGTTTGTAGTCATCGTTTGTCACAATATTAAAATTTTGTTGAATTTTTTTCATGTAGAGTAGCTACATTATTCCTATCAAACGTTTCTCACTATATGAAATGTTTGTGGATCTATGACAATATT
Organism: Pseudotsuga menziesii; assembly: GCA_001517045.1. Taxonomy (NCBI): domain Eukaryota; kingdom Viridiplantae; phylum Streptophyta; class Pinopsida; order Pinales; family Pinaceae; genus Pseudotsuga; species Pseudotsuga menziesii. Next base: position 201,917 of record LPNX010246467.1, read on the forward strand.
GTCGCACTATTTCTTTATTATATGGAATTTCTTTCTGTATATGAAAAGTTGGTCTCCATTGTTTTATGATTATAAAATCATAGGGTAAAAATAAATATTTATTATATCAAAAGTTCATCGCTATATTTGTTGAAAGTATGTCATAAATGAATATGCACTTTGAGAATTTGGGTAACAAATATTATAAGTTTTGAGTGATAACTATATCAATAGTGTAGTGCGATATCCTGAATTGAACGTGGCCACATTTACTTGCCATTTAACATCTTGAAAGAAACGAAAAAGAAACCACAGTATAGTACTGCCAATTGCAAACAAAATAAAGGCATCATTTTTTTCTTTCAAAAGTAGAAACGCAGAGTTGACAATGTAAAAAAAAAATTATTCAACTACATTTGACAGACATTTTTTTCCCACATTGTTGACAAAGTACTAAATAAGCGTAGTACTGCAACTTCATTCACAGATAAAACTATCGAAATAAAATAGAGCTTCGATCTTTCAATTGCATAAAACAAGAAAGGAAATTTAAGTGTCATGGACATTGTAACTTTGAGGTTCAATAACCCATTCCGTAATGATTATGTTGTCTTGTATCGAGGATTTTTTACTTGTATATTAATGATGGAGGAAGTTAAAAGTCATTGTATTTTTGTTAGTTTTTGGTATGCCTCCATGATATGCTACAATGTTCATGTCCCCTTCAATGCAACTCACTCTTTCTTCCAACTCTATTTTTTTTTTTTTCAAATGTTTTATTTCATCACTGAATACCTAATTTACTTGTTGGCGACCTATCCAGTCATCGGCATTGTTCTCATCTTTTTTGTGGCTCCAATCTTTCTCATGCATATGCTATGTTTCTGGATTCCATGCGTAAATAATGAAAAGATTCCATCAAAGAAATGACGGTGGATTACAAGCTGTAGAATCCATGAAGGAGACAATAGGTTCGATGAGACATTTCTCTATGAGGTCGCTATGAGCTCGCATTTTTTTGGTTTTTTGAATTCAGTGTTTCTGCGAATATAGAGAGTCGGACGCAGGAAGCTGTCAACAAACAAAACACAATGTCATGATTCATATTACATTGTTATGGGGAAAATACATACGATGTAATGAAATTAATTGAAATAGCTTAAACATAGAAATAAGAACAGTCAGAACGAGGCATCAACAACAATTAAACAAAGTAAAGAATTAATAAGAACGACATTTCATAACATGTATTTCCGATAATAGAATATTTCAAAACACAGAAAATAAAACAAAAAGAATTAGAAATATGTATGACAGACATGTCAATTGTAAAAGAGATATCATTATACAATAAAGCGACAGAAGAGAACCATAATGCTTAATATGAAGTGACAAATGAAGAAGTACATAAAGACAAATCACAATAATCGAAGCATAATAACTTTGAGAAGTAGAAGATGAAGATGTGGACATGTTTATTGTCTGGAATATCATAAAAGAACTACAAAGACACGGTCTTCAATTGTTCTTCTTCTTTATTCCTAATTGTTACATAGGCAGAGTATGACATCTTTTCATAGTGTTGAAAAGAGAACGATCGAGAAATGTGCAACCCATGAAGGGACTTGACTCGGGAAATTGCAGTAAAAGTCATCCCCTGGTGCTCAACGGTGCCAAAACCAATACTTGCACTCCCTAAGGTGAGGCCTTGTGATTTGTGTATAGTTAATGCCCATGCCATCTTCAAAGGGATTTGTTTCCTATTTCCTTTGATAATCGGAAGAATGGGCATAATGGCGATTCTGCGTATGAAATGACATTTCTATGTAATTGTCAAATTTAACAGTTGTGTATGGTGGAAGTTGAGGTGGCTTTGACTCAGGAATATAAACCACCTTTTCAACATAACCAAGTGCACTGTTAACCAAACCAGCTTCAACCCATAAGTTGAAAGACAACATGACACGCTAACCAAGGCGTAATAGCACCTCATGTTCCAATTGATCGTCATTGAGCCCAACAACCTTAGAGTGTCTTGCATGGTCTGCAATAGTTCTTGCAATTGGAGAATTTAATGATTTCATCATTTTCCTATTATGCATGGAGACGAGGCAATTTGTTAGAAAAAGGTGCACCGCTGGATTGAACAAGTTATTTTCCTCTAAAGGTAGTACTGTGTCAAAATCGTAGGAAGTGGATTCATCTTTAAAGTGTAAACTGGCCAATGGATAGTATCCCCATGTTCCATTCACACATCTTACAATCATATTCATTGCAACGGATTAATTACAAATTGGCATACTGCTCAGATAAACAAACATATAATTTTGAACCCCAGATCGATGGATGGAGTACCACACAGGAAACCGAAGGGAGAAAAACTTGCAAGTTGCAATAAACTCAACCTTGAAGTCAAATAAATACATAATAGCAGCGCATATACATGAAAACTTCGTGGTTTAAATTATATGATTCCATCACGCTCAAGTTGAGCTTGAATGGTTGGTTGTCGTTTAGATATTTGTCCACTGGTGTGTAATCTTCCACTTAAACTTGAACCCCCCTCTACTTTTCTTCATCTAATATATACGTATAAATCAATATCACGCTTACTCTTGACTACAAGATATGGTTGAGTCTTCTCTTGACTGAGTTTTCTATTGCGTATGTCATTGCTGTCGTTAGTCACGACTCACGGCAGCATTTTAGAATTTTTTCCCACTTCTGATTTTCTATAAAACTAAGGGAGATAGGCGGTATACAGCAAAAAGAGTTTGGAGCTCAATATTCCTTCCATTGTTTCTAATTCGCATCCTGCAAAATACCCAATACTACTCCATTTTGCTCATGGTATTATTCATTATCATATAATTAACATTAATCCAATGATACTCTGTGTTGTATGTCTATCTCTTGCCCTTGTCCTCGCTGATCCATACCTTCTGCATGGTTGATGATACCTATGCAGGTAAATCCATATCCATTAATTTCTTTCTCTGCAACTTTGCTTCCTCTTTTGTTTTTCGGAACTAAAATTTAACTAAACTATATATATATAGATATAGATATATCACACCGAATAACTCACGCCATTGTATATATTGTTTTCCCATGTCCTGAACCTAAAATCCACATAAATCAAAACTTGTCAAACATTTTATTGGGAATAAAAGACACAAAATACAGAAACAAAGAGCATAAAAAATAAGCTCATACCATGTTCTTGAACGTAGCCTTGTTGACCTCTTCTGAAAAAACGAATTTCCTACTGCCTGAGAGCAACATAAGCCACCCAAAGCTTTGATCATCGTTACTGTATGGCCGTTACTGGAGACAAATTGTAATACAAATGCCTAGCAGCTGCGGAGGGTGTAGAACTCTACTGGCGAAAATATTATCATGGTTTTTGAAAAATTCACTAGCCATCTCTAGGGAGGAAACGACTAAGTTGAGCATGGAGCAGAGGCGCATAGACATGAGAGGACCGTATTTCACACAGAGTGTTTCCACTTGTCGGTAACATGAGATTGTAAACTCCTTCATTGATACCAGCGTTTCCTTGCTTGGCTACTCTATGGACACCTTCGACAGCCCGACCACCCTTGATAAAGGATGTGCCTCTCTTTGCTTGGATAACCGGTAAGTCGGCAACGCACTGGGAAGTAAGGGGAGTTAATTCGGCTAGCCTCAAACCCACCTTTGATAAAGGACGTGCCTCTCTCTTTCCCTGGACACCTGGTAAGGAGGCCACGTGTTAAGAAGTAAGAGGAAGTTAATTGGGCGAGCCTCATGCCTGAGAGAAAGGAGGTCGAAATCCTTCTTTATTGTATGCTTCCTCTCCAGTCTCAATTAATATCTAGCCTAGTGTTCTATAATTTGTCATTGAAGTGTGGTGGGGTATATTGCATTTAAATTATCCGACGTCTGTCCACAGCAGCTTCGTGATGGGAAACAAAAAAGTACGCACACGTCAGCCACTAACAACCATTAGTAATTAAAGAAATAAGATTTTAAAAATTATTTTTAATATAAAAAACAAAAAGCAATGTTGAAACTATAGCTGAAATAAAAATAAAAATTAATTAATCATCTGATTGTTGAATTAATACCTAGGTTAAGATAATTGTCTTGCAACACTTTCCACACTCCTTACATGCAGGGCATCGATTGCAAGGTTGCAACAGAATTATAGTGGACGGTCTTGCAACACTTGTCATGCTCCATGCATTCAGGGCATTTATTGGAAGGTTGCAGAGATGTCAATGAGTTTGTTGACTTTTTTTAGTAATTTGTTGGAGAGATGTCAAGGAGTTTATTTGACTTTGGTGATGTTTGGATTACTTTGTATTATTCTGGTTGGTAAAATTTTACTATGTTTGACCATGTTTGAATGTCATTAGCCATGTTTGATTATCATTAAAATTATTGTTGACAATCATAACAATGGTTAGACTTGTGTTTTTTATGTTGATTTTGTGTAGTAATGATTTCATGTGTTTGAAAATGGCTAACTATGTTTTATGTGGTTAACCGAAATTGATTATGGTTTGACCATGGGTGATCAAGGTTGACTATGCTTTCCATGGTTAACTAAGATTAGCCGTATTTAATTGTGGTTGACTATTGTTCAACCATCGTTGACATTGATTGCTGAGTTATATGATGTTCCTTAATGATTATGTCACATTCTGACATTCATTTTTGTTTACTATGGTTTAACATTTACAGTCAAACATGCCCAAACAAGGTTCACTGTGTTTGACCATGTTTGACTATCATTTACCATAATTCACTCTAGTTAACTATGGTCAAATATGGTCAACCATTGTTAGACCATATTTTAGCATGCTTGAATTTGGTTAGCCATGGTTGACCATATTTTATCGACTATGTTTAATAATTATTTACCATGATCGATAAAATAAAGTATGGTTGACATTGGATGGCCATGGCTAATAAAGGTTGATTATGTTTGGAAATGGTTGATCATGGTAGACTTTCTTTAATATGGTTGAATTTGGATCGTCATGTATGAATATAATATCTCTTATCTATATTGGAGTTGTTCTCTATGTTCACATTGATGTACATGACTGAGAAACTTAGATAGGCCATAGAGGACATAGAAAAATATATGTGATATGATTTTCAAGTCTTGATTCATTACATTGTTTGAGTCATACCTTATGGAAGTTGGGGTTTCTAACTAGTCCAAAAAAAAGTCTCAAACAAGTGTTATGGGTAAAATTGTTATATTCAAATATTGAAATATCAAAATTGAGTGAGACTTATTTCATCAGAAAGAAGACAGATAGTAGTATTTGTGGTACGAATTTTAGGTCTCGATCCATTACATGTTCGGTGTAATACCAAGTAGAAATTAGGGTTTTTGAATAGTCCAAAAACGTCTCTCAAACAAGTGTTATGGGTAAAATTGTTATATATTGATCTTTAGAGATACAAGCTGAGTGATACCTATCACAACATAAAGAAGACATACCTTAGTATATGTGTTAGAAAACTCAAAATCAAATCCAGAAAAGTGTACATGTGACAAGTCGTACACTATTGTTCTCCTCAATAGGAAAAAAAATCACAAATTTTGGGAAAGTTACCATCATTTTTACTAGGCACGTCATAATTAGGTTAGATTTATCGCATAGCAAAGAAGACATATCAGAATACTACAAGATGGAATTGTAGAATCAAAGGGGTTGAAATTACAAAGTTTCCTTAGTTGGAAGGTCAACCAGCAAAACAATATCCAAATTAGGATTTTGAAATGTCATGTTTTATTTTCAAATTTACATAAGTTTTGACTATAAGGTTCGATTTATGTGAAATAAAATCCATTGGAAAAGGAAATAAGGGATAATGTGTTCGAAAATCCATATTATCAATTTATTATACTATTTTTAATATATTGAAGTTTGATTTTTAGGTTTTTGGTTGGATCTCAAATAAGAATCAATAGAAATGCACATACCTCCATTTAGTGGAGATAAAGATAAAGATAAATATGGAATTAGGCCTATGGAATAGTTGAGAAAGATAAAGGAAACTGGGTTAAGTATTATTAAATATGGGACTTATCTTCAATGTGAATCTTGGAAGTGGTGGATGAGTAATGATAAAAATACTAGACAAAATACAACATGGGAAGAATTTGAAGACTTTTCCCAAAAAGATGGATTAAGGATTCAAAAATGGAAGACATGAATAAAATTCAAGATGAATTGAAGAAAGAAAAAGATGAACTCAAGAAGAAAGGTGAGGAATTGTCTAAAAAACATGCCCTTGATGAATTATTTTTTTTAATGTGGTTCACAACCCCCGAGAGGAGTTGCTACATCCATGGTAAGAATTCTCAAGGGGGGCACCCAAAGGGGCATCACCTCGTTGACTCTGATTATGGGACCTAACTCAATGGGTACATCAAGTGAGGCGCTTATATATCTATGCATGGCCACCTAGGTATTTTACCCCGAGACCTTCTGCTTATAAGTCACAGCTCTCAACCACTTGAGTTAACCTATCAGGTTATTCCATTAATGAATCACTTATTAAAAAGGTTAAAAAATTGAAATAGGAAAAGGATTGGAAAGGAAAATGGGAAAATAATGAATTAGGGAAAGAATCGAAAAAAATGTGAAAAAATGTGCATATTAAGAAATCATAATAAAAATATATTGAATGAGGTCAAAATATTGAAAGAAGAAAATAAGCCTAGTAAAAATAAAGAAAAACAAGAATCTTCGATGAAGAGACTACCAAAAAACTTGAAGATGAAATTCGTAAGAAGGTTGAAGAAGATTTAAATAGAGATGCCATAAAAGAAGAAATTGTCATCTCCCCTCCCCTATTGTCTAGAGAGGATGCAACAACTGCTATCTAACAGAGCATCTAGCTCCATGAACACAATAAAAACTGCATTGAAAGTAAAACCATATGCAAATGTATAATGTATGAAAATACATTAAATCTCATGTAATACATTCATAATAATTCCTAAAACAAATAAATTGCATAGTTAATACAAGAGAGTACTTATCTTGAAAATGAGCTTCCCCGAGAAACTAGTTATGTCACTATAATGTTCCACCCAACCATAGGCCAGTTGCTCTCATCAATATCTCAATACAACTACCACCCCCGAGATGGGCATGATTTCCACAAGGAAAAAGGAAACAACAGGCTTCCACATAGCCAAATACACACCAACGTTCAACCAAGCCAATCCTCATTTGGGTTTATCAGGATGCTAAGGCAGTGGAAAGGAAGAATTGCTAAGCTAGTGAGCTCAACCACAGAGCTATGGACACCTCTACAATATCTATCTAGCTTTGTCTCCACAATACCTACATACCCGACACCAGGAAGTATTCTCTTCACTACTATAGAGTCCCTCGGGCCATACCTTCCACTCTAGTTTTCTCCAAGGTGTGCATAGAAGAGTAGGCAGCCCAAGTTTGATCTTTTGTGAGGCTCCTCTCTTCACTAGGCTTATCAAGCCAATTCTGGTCCTCTTCCACTCCTAACAATTCATACCAAAACAAGGATGCACATAACAAAAAAACAAAAGTGGTGGGTATGAAGAAAAACGTTTTGGCTATGGGATTCCCAAGATGGGGTTTCCATTAGTGTCAGAAGTTGTGCACAAAAAAAAACGAAATGGTAGATGGGAAAATCAACCTTGCGAAAGCAATTCTATTTTAGAAAATCTTTAAGTCCTTACAAGAGAAGAAACGAACTCCATAAGCCTCTGAATCATGAATTTCTCCTTCCCATCCACTATGCCACACAAAAACATATTTCGAACCATGAAAAAGTGAAGGTAGATGCAGAAAAATGTGAAGGAAAACACCTTAGCTAACTCCAGCTATGTGTGGAAGTGAAACTCGTGGGTGAGGAATAGTTTGGGAACACATTTCTAGGTGTTTTCTTGATCCACAAGAAAAAAATATGATTTCCCATATTGATGACTTGACCCAATACAAGATTGAGCTCCATACCTCTCCATTCCCAATGCATTAATTGCCCCAACCAATTTCTGGAAGAATTAAATGATAGGGTCCATAAGACAAAATGGGTAGTTGATATTTTATGGGTTCTCTCATTGACATTTGTCTTAACATTATTGGATCAAGGGTTTTAATAATTTCCCTCCCTATTCCTTGTGAAAATCATGCCCCCATCTCTTGTTGCATTGCATAGCTAGTTGTGGGTAATTTATTGAATTTCATATTTACATGATGTCTCAATTTATATTGTGCCTCGCTAAAATGAAAACCATATGCATCAATTTTTAATTGTCAATACATAAAACACTAAATCAATGGTGGGGCCTTGGAATTGAGCTCCTCACCATGATTTAATAATGATATTTACATCATGTACAATTTTAGTGCAATGGGGTCAAAATCGAGATATTACAGAAATGATATCCAGAATTGAAGAAGGGCATCTTACAGTTTGATGAATGGCATCACGTTGCAACTTTAAAAGGAGAAGGAAGACAATATTCTAGAAGGAACCCAAAATATAATTAAAGAAGGTGAGCTCTAACTTGAAGATATACCTATAAATATGAGGGTATTATCTCAAACGTGAGAGTGGTCAAATCCAAAACACAAATGTGGAAATGACCCTTCTGGTTATAGAGTGGATATGTCAAGGGAATAACGATTGTTATAGTGGTTATGGAGCCTAAGTATGAATGTTGAAGCATGTGTTCATGGCCATCCCTTGTGTTTCAAAAGAAGAACCACGGTTCTTTAAGAAATTTTTTAATTCTGCATGATAATCGAGGTATGGGTATGTGACACGTGGCCTCCATTTCTCACTTCAATAAAACAACACTGTAATATCCCTGGTTTTGACCCTGGTTGCATTAAAATATACATGATGTGTATATTGTAATTAATCATGGTGTGGATCTAAAGGCAAAATCCCCACCATCGATTTGGTTGTGTTATGTTTCGGCAATTAGGATCGTTGTCGATGGTATATCGTCTTATCCGACACATAATAGTTTTGGCATCATGTAAATATGCACATTAATTAAAATGAAGCTACAGCCAGCTACAATGGTGTAACATTAATGAAAAGGGCATTATTTCCTAAGGTTAAAGGGGGGGATTGTCTAATCCATGGGAGCCATTGGGATATTTCCGTGTGTCGACCACCCATTTAAAACTCTTGTTGTTAGATGGGAGCAGTTATGGCTGGGAAGTGGTGGGTGGTAGGACTGCCAGTCTTTTCCCCACATACACTCCACTAGAGGGCTCGCTCGTCATGTGGAGGGAAAGGTGACGGTCACCATTCTCTCCACTCTTCCACTCATGGTTTTGTCTTGTTCATCTCACGCAGATATTCAGAGGGTCTACTCTCGAATTTCAGCTAATTATAGTCTATGAAAGTTTTCCCCTTCACGCAGGGAGTATTGTTTTCACCTCACGCATAGGTCAGGGGTGTGTAATCCTGCGTCGAGCCTGAAGAGCGGCCTGAGAGGCATGATTTCGGCTGTGTAAGTTTTCCCCTGCCGATTTGTGGTCTATGTATGTGTTTTCCCCTGTTAATGCTGGGAGTTTGGCTTCTCTCCCATTTGTGGACTGTGTAATGCTGCCGTTGTTTCATTGTGAGATTGGGGTTGTTGTTATTCCCCTAGTTTTTAGTTGCTGTGTGTGCAATCATCTTTTGGGTTTCTACTGAGTTTTTTTGGCCATGCTAGGGCGAAGAACAACTCTGAACCGCCTTGTTTGGCTTGAGCCACGTCCACCATTTTGGGGTGTCATCTTGTTTCCTTGGGTATTCTTCCCAGAGCTGTGAACTGATTATCTTACTGTGGGTATGCAGTGGTTTGTCTTCAGACTGTGTGGAGTGGGATTAAAGGCTAGTTATGCTTGAGAAACCTCAGTCTAGGAGCCACACAGAGAGAGTTAAATGGCTGTATTTCTTCTCCACAACCTCGGAAGAGCACTTGAAAGGAATGTCAGGGCCTGAGGGACTCTGAAGTAGAGAAGGGACTGATTCCTGGTGTCGGGTGTGTGTGGGTGTCTTAGAAGTCAAGCTAGCTCTGATGTAGGCATCCTTAGCTCTTTCATGAGCACACCAGTTTAGAATTCATCCTTTCCTAGCTCCTTAACAACCTGATAAACCCAACTGTGTTGGCTTGGATGTATTGTGTATCCTTGGCTATGTGTAAGCCTGCTTAGTCCCTTATTCCTTGGGAAATCATGCCTAGCTCGGGGGTGGTAGTGTTGCTAAGAGATTGATGAGCACACTAGCCTATGGTTGGGTGAAACGTTGCAGTGATGTAGCTGGTTGCAAGATGAGTATTCTTAACCATTTCATCTTTGCAGTTATATTTATTATTAATGAATAATGATGAATATGTTGATGCTCGGATGTATGTTTGGTTCCGCTATATGTTGAGTAATTATGCATCCTTGCATGTTTTCTATTTTAAGCATTTTATTTCAGCATTATATGCATGTTCATCTTCATGGGGCTAGTTGCCTAGATGTTTGATGGTTTTGTAGCGTCCTATTTGTCGGTCGGAGGGTCGGGGACATTACAGTGTGGTATGAGAGCAAAGGTTGCAGCATGGGCCTCTATGGGCCATGAAGAACCAGTTAGCAGAGGCATGTTGCCTTCTGCCCAAAAGAAATCAAAAGAAAACCGATGAATGATAGGAAAATTCACAAAATTTGTCTAAGTGCCTAAACCATTGGCCCATCGAAAGACTAAGTGGGAAGCTCCTCCAATGTAGTGGAGAGCTAGATGAAAGGTCACTCGACGGAGGAAGAAATTTGTGAATTTTCTCTGAGTGTTCGTCGGCCGTCGGTGAAAGTTAGTGGAAGTTGGAGTCGCAGTTTCGGTGGAGAACAACCGAATACCACTGAAACACTAGCCCTTTTTAGTTGAAAAACCATCCGAAATAGGCCATCAGCGATCGATGATGTTTAATTGTTTGGATCAGTGACAATTAGCTAATCGCGCAGCCGACGCGGAGCCTAAAGGAAAAATTTTCTAAGTGTTGAAAAATTTTGGAATTTGGCAAAGTTCAGAATTTGTCGGCGAACGGTGAAAGATAGATAACGAGATCGCCGAAACTATGGCTCCGTAGTGCTAAGGATCGCTGAAACATCAGCGACACAAAGGAGAAGGTTAGTTGCTTGGATCGTCGATGCATCGACGAATTTTAGAAGATCAAACCGCTGAATGTCGACGAAGTTTAGTTGATGGTGCAGCCGATGAAGCGGCAACTATTGGCCGAAGATAAAGGAAGTTTTGACAAAAAATAGATGATGAAGATGCCACAATGTGAGCGGAAATTAGACGATAAGGGCACCTACACAGAGGAGAAAAGAGAATTTTTGAAAAGTTCTCTAAGTATGGGAATCGATGATGAAAATTAGTAGATGGACCCACTGAAATGTTGGTGGAGATCCTGTGAAGACCGCCGAAATGTCAGCTCACCTAGTGGGGACCATCGGCGAAATTTAGAGGTTTGGATCGCTAATGTGGTAGAAAAAGTTTGTTGTTTGAGCAGTCGACACATCAGAGGAAAATAGAAGATGGGATCATAGGTACAGCGGAGAAGATTAAAGGACCAAGCCACCAATGAACGTCGTCGAAAAAAGTTAGAAGATTCGACTGCTGAAACATTGGCAGAAAATAGGTGATGGAACCAATACATCGGAAAATATTAACGGTTCAGACCGCCAACATGGCGGAATAAATTAGTTGATGGGTGGGTCCGCCGATGTCTCGGGATGATTTAGTGGTCTTGAGTGTCAATGGAAGTCGGAAGAGTTAGTCAATTGTGAGTCCACTGTTGTGGCTGTCAACGGGACTATCACTACGATGGTTAGAGCTTCCAACTGTCGATAGTGCCCCGGTCACTGACACAACGAAAAGGGTTTATTGTTTGAATCGCCGATGCCATAGTGTTTAGTTGTTTCAACCGTCGATGGGTTGTATGGCCGCGGAACCCACAGTTGATTTTATTACCTCCATTGCGGATTCCTAAGGAGTTATCCACCCGATGGATAGTGCTCCCAATCACCACTACTGTGTCCTAGCTCGTTTGATCATCGATGCCGCAAGGGATAATAGTTCCGACCATCGACACACAACAGACCTTGGCATCGTCGATAAGTGGTCTGGAATGCTCACATCGGAAAACTATAGTCGATGGAACCATTGATACATCAGAAAATTATTGTTGATAGGGTCATCGATGAGCGCCAGAGAAATTTGTTGCTTAGATCGTTGAAGTGTCGGAGTTTTAGATGGGATGAGACCCGATTTGAGGAAAGGAAATTTTGAGTTTTTCAAAGTGGATTTTTTAGCGATTTCAGTGGTTTTAGTGAAATTGTCAGCGGGATTTCAGTGCTGAAAGGGAGAAGAAATTTTAGAAGGATGGATTTAGCATTTCATACCAAAATACAGTTGTGTTTTGCCTAAATTTGGTGAAAATCATCATTTTAGACCCGAGGTCAGAATGAATCACGTGGATAGGTGTTGGAAAGCTTATCTAGCAAGGAACAAGGAGGAATCACCAAAGTTTGAATGCAGTGCTGCAAAGTACTAGTGGTTGCCAATATGGACAAATCTGGGAATTGCATTCCTAGAGGTAGCAGGGACTATGAAGTCAAACTAGCTGTTGTGTGGAAGAGGAGTTCCATGCAAAGATGAGGGACCTGAAAAGGGAAATTTCCTTAAGCCATGTATTGCTAATTATAATTACATTTTATAAGTTTTGTACATAAAATGTATGAGGATATGCCTTAAATGCATAGGATATTACACATTAGTAAGAGTGGTGAGAATTATACATTTATAATGAACCACTAATGGTAAATATTGCATTGGTGTTGGCATTAGTGGAAAAACCAACGACAACATGAGCATGGCTGAATATGTTGCTGATGTTGATGAACATGACCAAAAACCCTATAGAGAAAGGGATAAGGCAACAAATCCAGGATCAAAAGTTGTTGAGCAACTTCTGCAATCTCCTGCAAGAGACTAACCAAACTGGTAATGTCAAGGGTGTAAGTAGGATCCATGCAAGTAGTGGTTTAATTATAACAATTGCATGGAATGGTAAAAGAAAGAGGTCTCATACCATGTGGGTATTTGAAATTTTTACTACACTCATACAAAAATGTATCATGCATGTATATGTTGTTATGAGCTTAGTAGCCAAAGAATGCAAGTACTGATGGTCTTTATTATAGCAATGCATCCTATATGAAGTAGTCATGGTGAGGCCATGCATGGTATGTTTGAATGCATAGTATTTCTGAATCAATGCAAGGTAGCATTGAGTGGATATGCATTAAAATATTTCATAAATCTTGTGGTTATGCATTGAATAGATGCATATGAAAAGTATGATTAAATGTTGCAGATATGCATACATAAGTATGGGTGCAAATGTTGTGATGCATTGCATGAATGCATCGAAATAGTGCATGTGTCATTATGAATAACTAATGGCTGAAATTATGAATTGATGATAATTCTGGAACCATTTCAAGAGTTGTTATGGATGCAGGATAGTAAGTGCATAAAGAGTGTAGTCATGATTGATTGGCTTCCAGAAATGCTCTATGGAAGGGAAAGGTGGTACAAATGATACGCTTATGAAGTAAGGAGTATCTAAACATTTAATTTTGGCATAAATGATGTGACCTTGTAACTTTAGTAGGATAATGATTCATGTGGAGTAAATGAGTTTTGGTAATATTGATATGCTAACAACTGGAATTATTTGAATTCTATAATTCTGAAAATGCTTCAGTGATTGTTGTAGCAATGGAAAAAGTTATATGCATCAAGACTTACCAAGTGTTTGGTTGATTGAAGGTCATATTTCAGGTAGATTGCTTGGGGCATGGCAAAGTGGGTAAGACCATGAAAAAGACCAGAATCTATCATGTGAAAGAGCCAAACCTCATGAGACTCTCATGGTTGCGAATATAGTCTGTATGCAGAATGAGTTGTCAATTTGAATTTGTAAATTTCAGATTTGAGAAATTGCTGACAACTGTTGGCTTGCATAGAATTGTGTCAGGGGGACGTGTTGTAAGTGGATGTTCATGTGAGGCTAGTAACCATAAATTATAATGGGAATAGTGGTGCTACTTACAAGAGACCAACAAATGAGGATCACCTCATTGCTAAGCAAATCAATTTCTGTAGTAGACAGAGTTGCAAATTCCTATTGAATTTAATTACTAATGTCATTGCTTGGTTATGGAACAATCAATTTGGATTGTATTATAAAATAATGATTGACTATTTGGCTACTTGATGAATGTGCCAGGGGTACACATTGCAAGAAGACCATGTGTGATGGCCTGAAGGAGCCAAACATTATGGGGAGGTTGTCCCCTATCTTGGAAATGGGTTTCGGGTGAAACTCCATTGGACATTTTGCAAATGTTTCATCTGCACTACATGTTTGGTAAGCAACATGAGTGAGATGGTATAGATTATGTTGGTAAGACATGTGTGGATATGAAATGTAAAAAGGAGTTGGGATGGAAAACCGAGGGACTGTCAACTCAGAGAAGGGAGCCCCCATTCCTCCTTAACGAAGAAATATTGCCTCGACAGATGGATAAGTGTTCTGTGACCCTTGCTGAGAATATGCATGTCAAATTGTTAAATTCAATATGCAGAGCATGTTTTGATTGTATTTCCATTATGGCAGATTGCTTGAGTATGAATAGGAACTACATGGTTCACATTGGAAAGTGGTGCACACTTTCCCGATGTCGGGTCATGAAAGGGTTTTAAATATTGATTACACCCTAGGAAGTGGATGCACTCCTGCTATCTCGATACTTGATAGTGAATGATATGAAATATGATTACAGTTTTAGAGCAATAACACTGATGAGTTTGTTTATATTGCTTGTGTTGTCAAGATAGAAAGATGTAGTCTGGTGTTGCACACTAAATGGACAATGGCTTGGGCTCATCCTACCTTCTACTAAAGAGCATAGAGAAGGAGACATTCCCGAGGGACTGAAGAGAAAAGAGGGGAGTGCTTTCTTGTGTTGTATGGGGTAGTGGAATTAGAGCTCACTGCTGGAAATGAAACCTGGAAATGGTAATGATAAAGTTTCCTTCCCATTCGGCATGAAGATGTACTGCAAGGAGATGTTGGGATATTATATGCCTGGGGATCCATAGTAGTTCCTGGATCTAGAAATGGTCATGATAAAGTTCCAATCCTAGTCAACGAAGGTGTACTGGATGGATGGTCTGATAGACCCAACTGTAGGTTGGTTTGACTGTGTAATTATTTGATGTTGTGGAAATTGTGGTTGGATGGACATTAATTAATTGATGCTGTGGAAATTATGGGAATGTTACAGTGTTGGCTTGACTACCTGCACTGATAAACCCAACTGTTAGCTGGATTGGCTAAGTAACCTAATAAACCCAGTAGTGTATTGGCTTGATTGGCTGTAGCCTAATAAACGCAATTGTATATTGGCTTGGCTGGACAGTCTGATAAACCCAACTATAGGTTGGCTTGACTATGCTTGATATATTAAAAAAGGATTTTATGAATCATCCTGCATGCTGAACGAACATCCAAGTTCACAGGAAATCCCAAGGCTTGCAAAGCGAAGTAGTATCCTATGGACCATAGAGGAAACACACAATACTGATAAGTATTGGATTATTTTGTGATTTCTTGCTTATGAATATACATGTGTATATGATTTGGTTATGATATTCTAAGCTCTTGTTTAAGAGATAAAAAAACAATGAGAATAGACTAAACATCTAAATCTATTCAATGTTTGAATATAGGTATCGCTGGGAGCAAGGACTATGAGAGCATCCTAGGGGTGCATGTGGACATGTGACTGTCCTAAAGAGCTCAGAATGAGCAATAATGAAAAAGGTGCTAGCCGATACAAGCCATGTGGGGAGGCTCCATGGTTCAGAGGTATGAAATAGATTGGAGACACTAAGTGTCATGACCAAGAGGGATTTGTCCAGCATTCACGGTGAAGTGAAAGAGGCTAAGAGCATGAAAACCACAGTGGTGGTGTGGGTTCCGGGATGGAACAAGACAAAGAGGGGAAAAACTCTTGTTGCTCTCTCTCTTTCATTTTTTTGATTATATGTATATATATACTTATGCATTGTGAAAACAAACTATTGTTGAATGCATGTATGACTGAAAATAGAATGTGTTTATTTGTAAATTATGAATGTTGGAATAGTTAATTCCTTGCCCAAGAATGGACATGAATGAGCTCATGTGCTTGTTGGGAATGCATGATAAATATGAAAGTATCCTTGATGAGACTTGGACTGTCATGCCAATTGGGTAATTGATTAACTGATTTTAATGCCTATATTATGCTTGGTCTAACAAAATTTCAATGATGCATTTCACAGGTGAGAAAAGTGAAAGCCTGTAGTGCACATTGATCATGGAAGCAGACCAAAAGCTGTTGGACTTGGCTGGAAGTCTCCTTCAAACAATTTCCAAGACCCAAGAGAATCTTGGAGAGATGCTCAAGATACAGAAAAGGAAGAAGGAGATGAACCACCAGATTTTGCAAGACTCTATTTGTTTGCAAAAGGAGGTAAAAAGCCTTCTGGGAGCAATTCGTAAAGGAAAGGAAAGTGGATCAATGATGGGGGATTCATCCAAGTGATCCATTAAGAAATGTTCGAGGCATGAAGACTCAAACGAAATTGAGCAGGTAAAGATGAAGCAGCCAGAAAAATGTTGGAAATGCGGAGGACATCATTACCGCTGGAACTGCCCAATGAGGGAACATAAAGAGGGTAGCAGCCACAAAGTTCCTAGACTTGGGAATGAACCGAAAGCTGAGAACCAGCAAGGGAAGCTCATGGAAGCCGAGGGCCTTGGTCCTGAAAGTTCAAGTAAATAATTGAACGTGGGACAGATCTGCAAAATTTTGAAATTTTGATGTGCAAATTGTATATGTATCCCTATGTATTGGAACACTGAGAACAATGTTATTCCAAGGGGGAGGGGATTGTAATATCCCCATTTTTGACCCCGGTTGCATTAAAAGATACATGATGTGTATATTGTAATTAATCGTGGTGTGGAGCTAAAGGAAAAAGTCCCACCATCTATTTGGTTGTGTTATGTTTCGGTAATTGGGATCATTGACGATGGTATATTGTGATATCCAGAATATAATAGTTTTGGCATCATGTAAATATGCACATTAATTAAAATGAACCTACATCCAGATACGACGGTGCAACGTTAATGAAAAGGGCATGATTTCCTAAGGCTAAAGGGGGGGATTGTCTAACCCGTGGGAGCCATAGGGAGATTACCATGTGTCGACCACCCATTTAAAACTCCTGTTGTTAGTTGGGAGCAGTTATGGCTAGTAAGTGGTGTGTGGCAGGACTGCCAGTCTTTGCCCCATGTACACTCCACCAGCAGGCTCGCTCTTCTCACGCAGAGGGCAGGGGGACAGTCACCATTTTCTCCACTCTTCCACTCATGGTTTCGTCTTGTTCATCTCACGTAGGCAGTCCGAGGGTCTACTCTCAAATTTTGGCTGATTGTAGTTTGCGCAAGTTTTCCCGTTCATGCAGGGAGTATTGTTTTCAACTCACGTGCAGGTCAGGGGTGTGTTCTCCTGCAGCGAGCCTGAAGAGCGACCTGAGAGGCATGATTTTGACTGTGTAAGTTTTCCCCTGTCGATTTGTGGTATGCGTATGTGTTTTCCCCTGTCAATGCTGAGAGTTTGGCTTCTCTACCATTTGCGGACTGTGTAATGCTGCCGTTGTTTCATTGTGAGATTGGGGTTGTTGTTCTTCACCTAGTTTTGGGTTGTTGTGTGTGCAATCATCTTTTGAGTTGCTGCTGAGTTGTTTTGGCCATGCTAGGGCCAAGGAAAACTCTGAATCGCCTTGTTTGGCTTGAGCCGCGTCCACCATTTTGGAGTGTCACCCTGTTTGCTTGGGTTTTCTTTCTAGAGCTATGAACTGTTTGTCTTACTGCGGGTATGCAGTGGTTGGTGTTTGGACTATGTGGAGTGGGATTGAAGGCTGGGTATGCTTCAGAAACCTGGGTTTGGGAGCCATACAAAGAGAGTTAGATGGATGGATTTCTTCTCCACAAGCCCGGAAGAGCACTGGCAATGGAAGTCAGGGCTTGAGGGACTGTGAAACAAAGAAGGGACTGATTCCTGGTGTCGGGTGTGTGTGGGTGTCTTAGAAGTCAGGCTAGCTCCGGTGTAGGCTTCCTTAGCTCTTCCATGAGTGCACTAGTTTAGCATTGAGCCTTTCCTAGCTCCTTCACGACCTGATAAACCCAACTGTGTTGACTTGGCTGTATTGTGTATCCTTGGCTATGTGTAAGCCTGCTTAGTCCCTTATTCCTTGGGGAATCATGCCCAGCTCGGGGGTGGCATTGTTGCTGAGAGATTGATGAGCACGCTGGCCTATGGTTGGGTCGAACATTGCAGCGATGTAGCTGGTTGCGGGATGAGTTCTTACAAGATGAGTATTCTTAACCATTTCGTCTCTGCAGTTATATTTATTATTAATGAATAATGATGAATATGTTGATGCTTGAATGTATGTTTGCTTCCACTGTATGTTGAGTAATTATGCATCCTTGCATGTTTTCTGTTTTAATAATTTTATTTCTGCATTATATGCATGTTCATCTTCATGGTGCTAGTTTGCCGAGATGTTTGATGGTTTGGTAGCATCCTCTTCGCCGGTCAGAGGGTCGGGGACGTTACAAACACCGTAATACCGACATTTATTACGATATCCACACGTTTAAAAAATTGGTAACACTTCCCTCCTTCTTCAATAATAGGTCACCGACTAAACCCACAGGAGTAGGCTCAAAATAATTGTTAACTATCAATACATTTAGGCTAAACAAAAATATGACAGCCATCCAAACCATCTCGTCTCTACACTTTTCAAGCACTAGCGATTTTTGATCATTTATAACCCGAACTTAAAATCCCTGAATACAAGATATATAAGTTTATTGACATAATTAATCTTTTAATATCTACATGATATCGTTTCTTTAATTCTCTAAAATGTATTTTCTCTATAAAAAAAAATGACATATACTGGAGTATGCAAATTTCATTTATTTTTAATTGTACATAGCCCCATGATTTGTATCCATAAACTCCTAATATATTCAAATATAAGTGTTTTTTATCCTTTAATACAGTAAATTTCACTTTTTTTCTTAGTTGTAAAAATTCAAATGGATTCTATTTGAAACACTCGAATGGTTTCTACACCATTATGACCATGTAAGCTGAAAGAAGTTTACAAACCATCGGTGCCATATAAAATGGATAACTAAAATGGATAATTTAAAGTATTTAATGATAATCAACATATTTCGTAGGAAGAACAACAAATAGACAATCACTTCACATTGTCACTTTACACACAATTAGAACACTGTATATCTATCCCTACTTTTATGGAATTAAGCAAACCACACGAGCTCATGACATTTATATCCCTCAATTTCGGGTGGGCGTGTAAGAAGGGAACATGGTCACTTAAGTGCTAAGAATATGAGCCAAGGAAAGTGAGCTTAATGGGACAAAGAGGGATATAACAGTCCCACCTGTGTAAACGCCTAATATACCAAATTCTTAATGTTTTTACTCCATACATTAATACCAAATTATCTATGATTTTATTCCATTATATATAAATTAATACATTGGTTTATGTTCATATCTTTTCATGGTTTAAAAATTCATTAAGTATAGCTTTATTTAACATTTTTCAATTTTTAAATTACATTATTTTAAAAATAATAGTTATTGTTCCCCATATGCGAGTATTATTATCTGCCAACTAGCCAATATGGGAGTTGGACGGAGGGTCCCATATAGCGAACAATATTTCTTATGCTATGCAGCATTTAATGCGACGGCGGTCGCACTGTCCGCCGTCGGATCTGTTCCAAAGAGCGATCCGACCGCGGACAGTGCGACCGCCGTCGCATTAAATGCTGCATAGCATAAGGAGTATTGCTCGCCGTCCCATATACCCTTCACATGGATGACCCTCATCACACATCCCATGCTATTTAATAGCCCACAGAAGACAAGGCCGAGAGCATTTATATCCTCGGCTCTCTGACCTTTGTGATGGGATTTTCAATGTACGATGGCAATCATGCCCCTCCTGAGAATCATTAAGATTTATGGGGAATCTATCCCTCTGCATTCTATTTTGGAAAGTTTCTTGCGGTGGGAAGTTTGGGTTTGGATTCTCTACAACATTGCCATCCAATATTATTGGGGAAATATTCTTCTTATTGGGTCTGTATTCACAAGCTTCGTGCATCCACTTTGTCCAAAGATCTAGTTGTTTGGAGTTAGTATTCTCTTGTTGTTGCACCTTCATGCTCAGGAAAACGGTATCAAGGCGATGCTTTTTGTTACTAAGATGTCAAGGATACTTAGATCCACTCAGCGTCGTCGAAAAAAAGGACAAGGATGCTCAGGTCTCTTTTGTAGCATAGGTTCGAAAGACAATGGATATGATAGCTCGATTCCCATGAATCTGAGAAACTTTTAGGACACCTGGGAAGAGGAAATCATGGTGCAGCAATTGGCCAAACAGAGGTCCCATACCCGTCACAAGCATTACTGGAATTTCAATAACATGTTAGCTCATGTCATTCTGCATTCTATTGAGAACTCGCAAGAGCGTGTTGCTTCCCCTTCTTCGACCCTGGCACTTGCTATTCAACCTTCTCCTTCGTTGGGTCCTCAATGGGGTTCGTAAACTCTATAGCATCAAGCTAAGTGGAAGCATAAAGAACCCCTTACAACTCATGACACTGCAGAAGCAGGGCCCTCCAATGCCAACAAGCGGAAGCATGTGGAATGCAAGGATTCAGTCGACCCCTCTTCTTTCCGAAAAGTGTTCGCTCTGGCTACGAAATGTGCTCACAATAGCTCTACCAATTCTAGAGAGTACCGTTGTTCAATCCTGGAGGGAAAAATTGAAGATGTTGATTCCGACCACCTCTCCAAGTAATTTCGTGTTTCTAGTTTTCTTCTAACAGTTTGTTAGATATTAGTTTTGCCCAAATTTTGTTCTACTGAGGTAGCGTGGAATTTTTTTTTAATAGTAGCGGGAGACATTGTAGGACTTAACCCCATTCCGAAGCAAAATCTATAAACCTAATACAATAATATAATTTCTCTATGGAACTTTAATAAAAACACTTCTTATTATTTCTAAAAATATATATTTTTGAAGTTTGGAAAATAGTTATGATGGCTGGCTCAATCTTCGATAATGTAATGTTTTATCATCTTATTGTAATGTGTATTAATGATATAATTTAATGTCTGGTACATAAAAAATAGTATTTTTTCAAATATTAAATATTTTAAAAAGAATTTAGAATACATTCTACTTCTTTAGTGTAATGTTATATATATATAACAAAATCATATATATTATATTGTTATATATATAATATATAACATTCATGATTTTCAATTTTACAAAAAACAACTCATAATAATAGTTATTTTTATATTTAAAAAAAATTAAGATATATAAGTATTTTTCAATATTTTAGAGAATAAAAATCACTTTTTTCATATCCAAATAAAATTGATTACCTTTACTTTCAATTTCAATTTCAAAAATACATAAAACCGTTTCAAAAATTTTAGGTGGATTTAAGAATCTTCAAATTAAAACCCAGGGATGATATTATTTGATAGGAGGATCTTGCTTATGAAATGAGGTTAGAGGGTTACAAATTATTAATCTCCTTGTCTTGGGTGCACAAATTTTCACTGTTGTCAATGTTTTTATCGTCTTACTTTTTCAAACATCTATTTAGATATTAGAAAATAATTATCAACAACTTTCATGTAAAGGTGGCTAATCTAAGATTATTCATAAAATACTTTAAATTTTCTTCAAATTTTTGTTAGAGATATAGACTTTGCAAATCTGATTATAATTGTTTTTAAATTTATATATTAATTTTTTTTATATAATAATACAAAAGTTAGATATTTAGAATATTAGTATGTATATGCTATAGTTTTGTTGGAAATATCCAAATTAATTGTAATTCATGTTAATTTATTGGTCATTAATTTCATTTTCATAAAGCATTAATTTGAGTTTTTACATAAATGTTCATGAAAATTTTGAATGTAATTTGTAAATTTGAAATCAAATTCTAGATTATATGGAAATAATAATTATTTTTAAATAATAGTTTACATATTTTAAAAAAAATTATTTGACATTTTCGATATTTCAAATATATTTTTAACCATTTTTAGAGGACTACCAATTTAAATTTAAAAGTAATTAATACATATAGTTTTCTTGGTTTATAGTTTTAATATATTTATGTATATTAAAATGTCAAAACCAATTCTTTTATAAGAGCACCTTCATAGTGAGACTTGGTTAGTCATGGATGTGTTTCAAATTCATTTAAATTAAAAAAAATGATAATAAAGTTTTTTTCCATCTTAAAAGATTAAGATTACTATTTATGAGGTCATTTCATGTGGATTTTTTTTAAATATTATAGAGAACAATTCTTTTAATAAAGTTATACTGGGCCAATTTGCTAGTGTTGTTGGACAACAAGTCTTTAAATATATTATGTAGAAACATGTGATAAACAAAAGTTTGTAGGCCCAAAATCAAGGGATTTTCAATTACATAAAATGTAAATATGCCATTAAAATTTATTTAATTTTTTTATTAATCCATATAATTTCTCTAAAAATAATGATATATTTAGACCTTGTTTAACAAAAAATTTGACACATTAATGTTTTTTTTAATCTTTATGAGCAACTTAAGCATTACATGAAGTAAATTGAAATTTAGACAAAAATGTACACACTAAAACTTATTTGACTAAACAAGGAAATTAAGATGTCATAAAATTTAATTCCTTATAAGGTGCAGTGTTCTTAAACTAGGCAATTGAAGTGACTTGCGCAACTCTTTCTCTATAAGCTATAATGCATATGAGTTGTTTTTAATTAAAAAAAATCGATGGGAATAAGGTTTGGCATTATGTTTAGAAATAACTACAGTTCACATATGCAATATGAATAAGCTATAACGCATATGCATTTTTTTTAAATTAAAAAAATCGACGGGAATAAGGTTTGGCATTATGTTCGGAAATAGCTGCGGACTACTGAACCTATTGACTAGGACAAATAAACTAGGGCTATTGCTTGTCTTTTAGAACTCTATCAATATGCTCACTTTAGATGGTATGTTTTTCTATGACAGACACAATATTTTTTGAGTACGATCTTACGATTCTGAATATGTAATTTTTTCCTTCAAAACTATGTTTTATTTATTTCTAATTATTTTTCTAAATGACACACGTCAATTTTTGAAAATAGATACATCGATTGTTTTTTATATAACTTTTCATTTCCATCACCATTTCCCAAGAAAATTATATGGTGCACTAGATGAGATCAAGCTCTATGATCTTATATATAGAAATCAAGGATTTCATTAATTTTTCCCTTAAAGTGTTGCACCCACACATAACTTTTTCATTTCAAGCTTTTGTGATTTCAATAATTAATAATAAAAAAATAATTCATGAAAAATTATGAAAAAATAGTGATGCACTAGGTCCATATGTCCTTTATATGTCTACAAGATTTTATCCCAAATTGACATCATTTACCTCATATATTGCTGCACACGCACAAACATATATGTTAAGATGTGCTGAAAATTTGAAAACCCAATTTCACGGAAACTAATTTTATAATCACTTACACACATTTTGTCTCCATAAATGCTATATATTATGAAAACTAATTCAATTACCTTTGTTTTGTCTTTTACTTCATCTTCAAATAAGTTAGGGAAGTACCCCTAATTTTCACCTAAAGTCACAGTTTCCAGGTTTTTCCAGTATTATGTGGCATCTAATGTCTTTAAAGGAGACCATGATTGTGCATTATCCCAATAATCATCCACATTGAAATCAAACCACAACAATAATATTAACTAAACTTTATCATTTCCACTCAAACTAAGAAATTCTCTCTCCCACATTATAACCAAAAGTGAATGCAAAAAACATGCAATTAAATTGTTGTTTTAGTTCTACCAACCAGTACCCAAAATTGAAATTAACACCACAGTTTGTTTACATAGTTCCTCACAAATGGCCAATAAATGGTTAATGTAATATTGTTTTTTTGTTTATTTGAACAACCAAAGGGGTTGTTCACTGCTTTTGATCCCAACTGATCGCTCGAGGCATAGAGGGAGAGCATACACAGTGCTCAACATAGAGAGAAAATTCAACAATATTACTAGACTCAAAAAACACTCAGTGTCCAAATAAGGGGAGTGGCACCTTATTTATACATATTTTAGCCGGTAAACCCATGACCCAAAACTTACACCTATCGGTAAAAGACTTGATTCGGATTTCATGGCAGTGGATCAAATCACACCTTTTGTTGGGTAAGTCACCCAAGCCATGTGAAAGAATCTGTAGATTGACAACTAGACTAGACTTTTTACAAAGTGGAGCTACTATTAGCGGCCCACAACGCTTTCCATTATTCATTGTCATGATTACAGATACATGGGTTTTCCCCACATGTACAACCAGCGAATCTATTAGAGTCAGAATCATTATCTAAACCAAATTTGGTATCCGAAAATAAGCAATTTGAGAAATAGTGTTCCACATCGGATCCAAGCATGAGTTCATTAGGAATACAACAAAATTCTCCTTGAAAAATGGATTCAACTTTAAGGTTTAGAGGAATTCTTCTTGTATGAGTTTTATGATCTAAGAGGCGACCATTTTTGTCCATTCTTCTGAATTTCTACTGGGTGAAAATAAGGGGTTCAAGAGGAGAGTAAGCTCCTCCAAGATGTCACAGTTTAAATTTCAACCACATATGATTGTGGTGTGCTACAATCATATTTGCTTGAAGGTGCAGAATGAAATTTGCATGTCATTGAACCCAATCTTTTCTTGGACAGAATTTATCAAGGAAAACTTCTATCCATCCGAACAATTATTGTTGCACCAGTGTAGAAGGGTCTCCACAAATTATTATTTCTCCTTGTTCTCTGCAGAACTACAATATGAGATTATAACTATTCCATGTTAAAAATACTGGACCGATATCCACATGATACAATTCTCATCCATCTGTATAAGTTTTATCAAACCAAACATGATTAAGCTGTTGAAGCTGGTGCATGGAATTTTCTAAGCCTTTATAGGCTTGTTTTTCCCATCTCTCCAATATTTGTATTTTCAGAGGAGAGGCATTTACTTGTTGGATGAAGGAGAGGGAAAGATACTTATTTGTTTCCTTTTTGCTGGCACAATTCAAAAAATATTCTCTTTCTTCCTCTGTCAAGGGATCATTGAAGATCCGAAGTTTAGATTTTTTGTTTGACGAGCTGGATGCTCCATAGCCAAACATGTTGAGGCTAGGTTTCTCCTATAATTCTTCTTTGGTTAGCATATCAGCAACACAATTCAAATATCTTGGTTTATATACAATTTCAAAATCAATGTTTTGCAACCAAAGAAACCATTTTAGAATCCTAGAACTATTTTCTGCAATAAGATTTTCATTTTTGAATATACCAGGCATTATTTTCAAGTCTGTTCTAATAATGAACTTGACAGGTTTTAGATAAAGCTTGAAATGGTTTACAATCTTTTTGACTACGAGGATTTCCTTGTGACTTAACAGATAATTGATTTCTACATTTCTGAATGCTCCTAAAGCATGGCCACAGATTTCTTCTTGATCACGATGTTTTTCTATGAGACTACCTCCCCAAGCTTTATTGGAGGCGTCTGTTTCAATCACCATTTGACCCGAGCCTTATGGTAGTGAGAGTGGAGGAAGCTATTTTACTTTTTATTTGATTTGCTTTACTGCATCTGTCATATCTTTATTCCATCTTGGGGGATTTTTCTTCAGTCGTTGCTGCAGGAGATGAATGTCATCTTCCTGTCCTTTGTAGAATGGCCTAGTATAATTTAGGATTTCCAAGAATCTATGCAATTGAAGTTATTCTAAGATGTGATCAGGAAAGTTAGCAAAAACCTTCAGGACATGGTCTTGGAGGATCACCTGTCCTTTACTTATTTTATATCCTAAAAATTCAATGTTCTTTTTGCCAATTTCCATTTTAGATTTTGACAAAACCAATCCATGTTTGAAAACCAAAGAATAAAATTATTGAAGATGTTTCAAATGTTCTTGCAGATTGTGGGAACAAATAAGAATATCATCTATGTATACTAATGCCCATTTATTTTCTCTGAAGATATCTTCCATTCTTTTCTGGAACTATGATGGTGCATTGTTAATGCCAAATGGAAGGACCTTCCACTGATACTTCCCATGAGGAACGAGAAAGGCAGTTTTGTACCTGTCTTTTGCTTCAATTCCAATCTGGTAAAAACCATACTTCGGGTCAAACTTGCTAAAAATGGTGCATCTGGTTATTCTTTGCAACAAAATAGATTTATCAGGAAGAGGGTAATGGACTGGGTCAAGGATCTTGTTCAAGGGTTTAAAATTCACAACCAGTCTGGGTTTTTTTCTTTTCATCTCAGAGTGTTTATTGACAACAAATGCTTGACATGCCCAAGGGCTCTTAGAAGGTTCTATAAGGCCTTTTTCCAAGAGTTCTTTGATTTCATTTGCACAAAATTCTCTTTCTGAGGGAGACATAAGGGCAACATAGGCTTTTTGAGCTTTTGGTGTTTCTAGGGGGTTAAAAGGTAAGGAAACAAAGTATTTTTCCTTGGTCCAAAATGTATTAGGTGACTTTGAGGTGCAATCCTTCTCTAGTTTAGAGGAAATTTTGGAGAGGGTAGATTCTTTGTGCATTTCTGCATAGGCGATGCATCTTTCCATTTTGAACAGTTCTGCAAGACTGAGAGTGGGGTTCGATTGAGGAACAAGATTCTTACATTTGTAAGAAGCAGAATAGTATAGAGGGGTGGGAACTCTTCTGCCATTTATTGTACATGAAAAATTCATATTGGGCTCATCAACTATAATGGGGCTAACTTTATGTTAGAAGGGTGATCCTATGATGCAATCTTCTTTCAGGTCGTCTAGTCTATTGAGATGTAGAACTTCTTTTATTCCATTGATGCTTTTTGGAAAATATGGAACTCGTCATTTGAGTTGTACAGTATTTCTTTCAATGGCTACACCATGTTCATTTGTTTTTTCCCAGTAAAAAGATGGTATAACATTTCCTTTTACCAAATTCATTTGGCAACCTGAATCTATCAAACAATCAAGCTCATAAGATTTGAATTCAGATGGACAAAAATTTATTTTAATGAAATATTTAGAACGAGTGAATAGTCCTAGAGATCCTAGTGATGGTTCATCATTCTCATAGTCTTTTGTTCCTGAATCACTAGTGTGCTGAGAATGTTTTGGACGTTCAGCAACTTTTGGTGACAGTAATGCTTCGACATAGGCTCTGCACATTTCTTCATCAGAGGACTAGTCCCTTTCTCTTGTTGTGATCTCAAGCATTCTTTTCAATGCCTCTATTTCTTTTACCAGCTTTTTTAAGGAATACTGCTTATCTTTGATCTGTAGTCTTATCATATTTTCTTTATCTTTTCTAAACTTTTGTCTATCCTCATGATGATCAGGATAGCCTTTGTATAAATCAGTAGGATGGTAGAATGCTGGATTCTTGCTAATTTCTGGAGAGATAGATTGCTCTTTTTCTTCTGAGAATCTTTCTTTTGCTTTTCTTCTTGTTAAAAGCTTTCTTCCTTCATCTTTCAGATCTTTCCTTTTCATATATTGATAGACTGGGGTCTCAGACAATTCTTTGTCTCTTTCACCAATCCTAAATTCTAAGGAGACCTTAGGCGGGTTGAAAGAGAACATATAAAAACTGAAATCAGGAGGATGAGAGCAACCTCCTAAATTTGCTTCTTCATTAGAATCAGAAGAAGAAGAGTTAGATGAGTTTGGAGCAAATTTATCTAAGGCAGGGTCGAAATTAGAGGAATCTCCTTCCTCTGGCAAGAAGACGACTTCACCTTCAGGGTAGTCTCCTGCTGCACACAAAGCTAGATCCCACCAGGCTGGATCCAGGTCTTTTGAAAACATGGCAGCAAGTATAGGATTTTTATTTTTATTTGGGCATTTGTTAGCCCAGTGACCCTTTTTACCACAGATGAAACATTTTTCTTTATCTGCAAGTTCATATCTTTCCTTAAAGCAGGCTTTCTTTTGAAATCTTTTGCCTTTTTTATGCTTATATCCTTTGTCTGGATGAATCTAGGTACACTAATATATATTGGCTGTTTTTTATTCTTACAACTACATGATTCACACTCGAAGTGTCCTCGGTTGTGGGCGCCACACCCCCAATCTAGCATTTTTGCAACATATTTACAAAAACCCAGGGAAAACATTGAAGAGTGTTGCTTGAAATCTTTAGCCACTATTTTCTCCAGACAATGTTCTTTCCAAGTTTCCATGATGAATCCATGCAATTGGGCAAGGGAAGGACTTGAAAGAGGGATGTTTCTATCTTTAAGGTGTTGTTCAACGGCATCAGGAACATGGCCAGGAAAGCTTCTCAAGTAATGTTTCAGATATGCAGGCTTATCAGCATTGCGAGAAGAAATCAACAATTTTTGCATATAGCAAAAATATTCTTCACTCTTAGTTAGGTCACAGATTCTGGCAGACATAAATAAAGATGCAAGATGTTCATAATCATTATTTTCATCGAGGCCATAGAATTCTTTACCAAGGGCAGTAAGAATTTGTTGGTCCGCATCTTCTGCATTCAACATTTCTTCTCTAGATTGTTGGGGAATCCATCGCCACCATTCTGAGTGCTAGTTGTTGTCCAGTTATTGTATTGTCCTGTGTTCTTTTGTACAAGACCCATTTTGATAGAAGTTTGATGGAAGATCTAATCTGGGCACGAGATTGACATTGTATGTTCAACACAGGTTGACCAAACATCTGGGAGATTAAATTATTCATCCCATTTATCCCGAAACTAAGGGAACGAGGTATTGATGAAGGAGAAGTGTCAAGGAGATCTGATATTTCAGTATCAAAAGGAGGGGGAGGACCTGTTATCTGAGGAATATTACCTTGGTTGTATGGATTTGAGGATCCAATATTTTCTCTTTTTGGGATTCTGAATGCCGATAAATATTTATCTGGGAGGGCATTTGGAATTTGTTTGAATTGGGAGACCATATTTCTTAACTCTTGAAGCTCTCCTATTTCTTGACCAAAAAGGAATTAGGGTCTTTGGTCATATTCTTGGACACTCATCATTCCAAAAGAGTATATTCTTTCATGTTTGAATTTATGGCCTTTAGCTGCAAGCTCTAAAGCAGTTTGGCTTACACGACTCTTTTTACTATTTACATTTTGTGTTCTGACCATCATTTTTCCTAGGACATCTATCCCTTTTTCTAATTTTTTGCTTGCTAAGATGATAGCAGTTTTTACTTCTTCTTGTCATGCAAGCAAGTGATCAATTTTAGCTTTGAGCAAGGAAATGTGCTCTTTTTTTGTCTGAGATTTTTGTCTGAGAATCAAAATATTAGAGGCTATATCATCGATGTTTTGGCCAGTCCATTGTTGTTGATAATTGCTATAATTAAGCAACTTTATTTCATCAGAGACACTTTCGTGTGGATTTGATGATCTATGTGGCATGAACTCTCTTTTAGAAAGACCATCATGAGCAAACTGTCGAAATGGAGTATCAGGAAGATTTCTTCCTGGATGGAACAAGGTATCAACCTATGGGTTTGTGGAAGTAAAACCAGATCTACTTCTAGGGAGAGACATCATGTACAAGCTTGCTCCTTTGTTTCTGATTTTTATTCTCTAAAGTTCTTTTCTGCAGGTAGGGTAGTCTGCATGCTGACCTTTCTGCTCATTGTTATGAACACCTGAAAAAGAAAGGCGAGAAGGAGAACAAGGTTCAAACAAGGCTGATCTTTCAGAAGTATTATTCACAGAGGAAGATCTTACAAGAGGTGGAGCAAATTGGGGAGAAGGAAACCCTTCAAGAAATTTAAAAGAGTTTGAACATCTGTCAAAGACAAGGGGTTTGGGAATAGAGAGTTGTTGGTTTTTAGTTTTTTCAAAGTCTCTCAACTCTCTGTATCTTACCTCCCATTACTTTGGGTAACTAATGCCAGTCCAGTCAAAGGTGATAGGTGTAAATTTTTTTGACTTATCAGTTTCTACCATACTTAGTAGGTGTGAGATTTCATGGACTTTAGGGGTAAGAGGTGGAAGGGAATCATTTCCAAAGCGGATTACAACCAACGATTTAAGTTGGATTATTTTAGAGCCAGTGTCCATTTTAAATCCTAAGGGACGAAAATAGGCCTTGAGTAAATCATATATGTAGGGGTCATCAAGGCTTACAGAATACTTAGGAAAGATAGTACCAAAAAATGGGCCATTGTGCAAGGGGCCTTCAAAATATCCAATTAAAGCATTAATAAAATCTAAGTGGCGGGTATACAAAACACAACACAAGGAATAAATTCATATAAGGTCATACTAACGGACCAAGTCCTAATTTGACAGTGCCTAGATGCGCATATTTGTAACCTTTTGTTTTTTTCCAGTCAATTTGGTCTTTGTCAATTAAATTAATGTGAATGGGCTCTTCTTGGTCAGTGAAGGTGATGTCCAAAGAACTAATTTTAATTTGTGTGCAGGATTTATACTACCACCATTTCATTTTATAAACCTCAGAAGGTAATATCTCAGGCAATTTTCAGTCAGGGGAAGGTATTGTATCATCAATGGTTATTATGGATGATGAAGCTGTAGAAGTATGAAAGAAATATTTTCTTTCAGTTAAAGAAACAGTAGTTTGATCGGTGAATTGGCAATCCAGGGAAGTAAGCCCTACAGAGTCCATTGAAGGATCCATGGAACACTTACCAGAATTGGGCAGTAAAGGAATAGTTTGGGGCCTAAGGATATCCTACAGGTCTTTCAAGAGACAACACTAGTGGATTTATAGCGTCTGTAACTAAGACTGTAACCACAAAAAATAGACTCGGATATCACAACTATTCCACATGGATACTTTTACATAAATAAATGAACTATGTTCCCAGATTGCTTTAGACATAGAAATATTTCTCGAATATCATACTGGAATTTGATATTAAGTACTTCTAAAACTTAAAAGTAGAATTAGATGATACAAATTTTGTGTTGGCTCTGATACCAAGAGAGACGCCCAGATCGAACGCGAATGCAACTGATTAAAGTAGCCTCAGCCTCTTAATATAGATGCAAAAACTTGTTCGTCTTCGAAGGGCGAAGATCATCACATGTGCAAACTTACACTAACCAGAGTTTCTGAATCCCAGATGATCACACTAAGTGTGGAGGGAGAGCATATTCTATTGGTTTTACAGACTCATTACAAGGGAGATCACTATTTTTGATCCCAACTAATCGCTCGCGGCGCAGAGGGAAAGCATACACAATGCTCGACACAGAGAGAAAATGCAGAAAGCAGAAGATGTGGACTGACAAATTCTTACTGCCCTTGGTAAAGAATTCTATCGTCCCGATGAAAATGAAGATTATGAACATCTTGCATTTGTATTTATGTCTGCCAGAATCTGTGACCTAAATAAGAGTGAAGAATATTTTTGCTATATGCAAAAATTGTTGATTTCTTCTGGCAATGATGATAAGCCCACATATCTGAAACATTACTTGAGAAGCTTTCCTGGCCATGTTCCTGATTCTGTTGAACAACACCTTAAAGATAAAAGCATCCCTCTTTCAAGACTTTCCCTTGCCCAATTGTATGGATTCATCATGGAAACTTAGCAAGAACATTGTCTGGAGAAAAGAGTGGCTAGAGATTTCGAGCGACACTCTTCAATGTTTTCCCCGAGTTTTTGTAAAGATGTTGCAAAAATGCAAGATTGGGGGTGTGGTGCCCACAATTGAGGACACTTAGGGCGTGAATCATGTAGTTGTAAGAAGAAACAACAGCCGAAATATACTGGTGTACCTAGATTTCATCCAGACAAAGGATATAAGCATAAAAAAGGCAAAAGATTTCAAAAGAAAGCCTACTTTAAGAAAAGATCTAAACCTGTAGAT
Organism: Pseudotsuga menziesii; assembly: GCA_001517045.1. Classification (NCBI taxonomy): domain Eukaryota; kingdom Viridiplantae; phylum Streptophyta; class Pinopsida; order Pinales; family Pinaceae; genus Pseudotsuga; species Pseudotsuga menziesii. Next base: position 234,133 of record LPNX010246467.1, read on the forward strand.
AAAGAAAAATGTTCCATCTATGGTAAAAAGGGTCACTAGGATAACAAATTCCCAAATAAAAATAAAAAGCCTAGACTTCCTGCCATGTTTTCAGAATACCTGGATCCAGCCTGGTGGGATCTAGCTTGGTGTGCAGCAGGAGACTACCCTGAAGATGAAGTCATCTTATTGCCAGAAGAAGGAGATTCCTATGATTCTGACCCTGCCTTAGATAGATTTTCTCCAAACTCATTTGACTCTTATTCTTCTAATTCTGATGAAGAAGCAAATTTAGGAGGTTGCTCTGGTCCTCTTGATTTCAGTTTTTACATTTTCTCTTTCAACCCACCTAAGGTCTCCTCAGAATTTAGGATTGTTGAAATAGACAAAGAATTGTCCGAGACCCCAGTCTATCAATATATGAAAAGGCAAGATCTGAAAGATAGAATAAGAAATATTTTAACAAGAAGAAAAGCAAAAGAAAAAGAGCAATCTATCTCTCCAGAAATTAGCAATAATTCAACATTCTACTAGCCTGCTAATTTATACAAAGGCTATCCTTATCATCATGAGGATAGACAAAAGTTTAGAAAAGATAAAGAAAATCTGATAAGACTACATGTGAAAGATAAGTAGTATTCCCTAAAAATCTGGTAAATGAAATAGAGGCATTGAAAATAATGCTTGAGATCACAACAAGAGAAAGGGGCCAGTCCTCTGATGAAGAAATATGCAGAGCCTATGTGAAAGCATTACATTCACCAATAGCTGCTGAAAGTCCAAAACATTCTCAGCACACTAGTGATTCAGGAACAGAAGACTGTCAGAATGATGAACCATCACTAGGATCTCTAGGACTATTCACTAGTCCTAAATATTTCATTAAAATAAATTTTTGTCCATCTGAATTTAAATCTTATGAGCTTGATTGTTTGATAGATTCAGGTTGCCAAATGAATTTGGAAAAAGGAAATGCTATACCATCTTTCTACTGGGAAAAAACAAATGAACATGGTGTAGCCATTGAAGGAACTGTTGTACAACTCAAAGGAAGAGTTCCATATTTTCCAATAAGCATCAATGGAATAAAAGAAGTTCTGCATCTCAACAGAGTAGACGACCTGAAAGAAGATTGCATCATAGGATCACCCTTCTTGCATAAAGTCAACCCCATTATAGTTGATGAGCCCAATATGATTTTTTCATGTATAATAAATGGCAGAAGAGTTTTCACCCCTCTATACTATTCTGCTTCTTACAAATGTAAGAATCTTGTTCCCCAATCCAACCCCACTCTTAGTCTTGTAGAACTATTCAAAATGGAAAGATGCATCGCCTATGCAGAAATGCACAAAGAATCTGCCCTCTCTGAAATTTCCTCTAAACTAGAGAAGGATTGCACCTCAGAGTCACCTAATTCATTTTGGACTAGGGAAAAATACTTTGTTTCCTTACCTTTTAACCCCCTAGAAACACCAAAAGCTTAAAAAGCCTCTGCTGCCCTTATGTATCCCTTAGAAAGAGAATTCTGTGCAAATGAAATCAAAGAACTCTTGGACAAAGGCATTATAGAACCTTCTAAGAGCCCTTGGGCATGTCGAGCTTTTGTTGTCAATAAACACTCTGAGATAAAAAGTGGAAAACCCAGACTGGTTGTGAATTTTAAAACCTTGAACAAGATCCTTGAACCAGTCCATTACCCTTTGCCTGATAAATCTAGTTTGTTGCCAAGAATAGCTGGATGCACCATTTTTAGCAAGTTTGACGTGAAGTCTGGTTTTTACCAGATTGGAATTGAAGCAAAAGACAGGTACAAAACTGCATTTGTCGTTCCTCATGGGCAGTATCAGTGGAAGGTCCTTCCATTTGGCATTAACAATGCACCATCAGAGTTCCAGAAAAGAATGGAAGATATCTTTAGAGAAAAGAAATGGGCATTAGTATACATAGATGATATTCTTATTTGTTCCCACAATCTGCAGGAACATTTGAAACATCTAAAAAAAATTTATTCTTTGGTTTTCAAACATGGATTGGTTTTGTCAAAATCCAAAATGGAAATTTGAAAAAAGGACATAGAATTTTTAGGATATAAAATAAGTAAAGGACAGGTGATCCTCCAAGACCATGTCCTGAAGGTTTTTGCTAACTTTCCTGATCAGGTCTTAGAAAAAATTCAATTGCAGAGATTCTTGGGAAGCCTAAATTATATTAGGCCATTCTACAAAGGACAGGCAGATGGCATTCATCTGTTGCAGCAACGACCGAAGAAAAATCCCTGAAGATGGAATAAAGATATGACGAATGCATTAAATCAAATCAAAGAATACAGCTTATATAGATGGACGAGAATTGTATTATGTGGATATTGGTCGAGGATTTTTAACATGGAATAGTTATAACCTAATATTGCAATTGTACAGACAACAAGGAGAAATAATAATTTGTGGAGACCCTTCTACATTGGTGCAACAACAATGGTCCGGATGGACAGAAGTTTTCCTTGATAAATTCTGTCCAAGAAAATATTGGGTTCAACAATGTGCAAATTTCATTCTGCACCTTCAAGCAGATATGATTGTAGCACACCACAATCATATGAGGTTTAAATTTAAACTGTGACATATTGGAGGAGCTTACTCTCCTCTTGAAACCCCTATTTTCACCCAGCAGAAATTCAGAAGAATGAACAAAAATGGTCGCCTCTTAGATCATAAAATTCATACAAGAAGAATTCCTCTAAACCTTAAAGTTAAATCCATTTTTCAAGGAGAATTCTGCTATATTCCTAATGAAGTCATGCTTGGATCCGATGTGCAACAGTGTTTCTCAAATTACTTATTTTCGGATACCGAATTTTGTTTAGATAATGATTCTGACTCTCATAGATTCGTTGGTTGTACATGTGGGAAAAACCCATGTATTTGTAATCATGACAATGAATAATGGAAAGCATCATGGGCCGCTAATAGTAGCTCCACTTTGTAAAAAGTATAGTCTAGTTGTGAGTCCATAGATTCTTTCACGTGGCTTGGGTGACTTACCCAACAAAAGGTGCGATTTGATCCACTACCATGAGATCTGAATCAAGTCTTTTTACCGATAGGTGTAAGTTTCGGGTCACCGGTTTACTGACTAAAATATGTATAAATAAGGTGCCACTCCACTCATTTGGACACCGAGTGTTTTTTGAGTCTAGTAAGCTTTCTGCATTTTCTCTCTGTGTTGAGCACTATGTATGCTCTCCCTCTGCGCTTCGAGCGATCAACTGGGATCAAAAGCAGTGATATCACTTGTAATGAGTCTATAAAACTAGTAGCATATGCTTTCCCTCTGCACTTAGTGTGATCAGCTGGGATTATAAACTCTAGTTAGTGTAAGTTTGCGCTTGTGACGATCTTTTCCCTCCGAAGACGAACAAGTTTTTGAGTCTGTATTAAGAGGCTAAGGCTGCTTTCATCAGTTGCGTTCGCGTTCGATCTTGGCATCTCTCTTGGTATCATGAAAAGGTTTTCTTATTCAACTTTTTTCCCAAAAAAACCTTAAGAAATTTATTTTGTAACACATATATTATGTAGATGAAGATTAAAATAGAGATATATAGAAAACTTAACGTCTAGTTCACTCCATAGATCCATACAAGAAGCACATAAGTATACGATTTCATTATAAGATATTTAAGAACTTGAGTGTCTAATCAATTCAATTTAGAAACATTTCATTTTCACGATGAATGTTTCTCTATAATATGTGTAGTTGCATTTTTTTGGTAAAAATTATGCTCCTATCAATCAATGATAAACACTGTAGATATGGAAGACTCAAATGAAACTCAGTATGTTCTCATGCTCTCAATCGGCCCTTACAACTAAGCTCATGTAGAATCCAACTCTTTCCAATCATACTCATTCCGCGTAGTGCATACATTGTAATGGTTGAGTTGATAGTATAGGGTTCAATGCTCTCCAAAATCATTCAAAATTTTAACGGTTCTAAAACTTCCCAAACTCACTCATTTTTATTCGTTGGATGTAAGACTAATTTCGTCAAACTCATTATAGCATATCCACTCTAAAAAGAGCGCCCACTCTTGGAGGGGTTATATAAATGAGAGCATGAGTGGGTTCTATGGTTCACTTCCAAATGGTATGTTCAACCAAACCAAAAACATGACCTGGTCCATGAGTTACTAGCATAAAAATACATTAATGGACTCCAAGTATTGTTCAGCCTCACTAAACATGACGTGAAATTCACCCGTTTGGAGCGAATGATTCTGCCACCTTTATGTTCAAAACGACGCTTAATATTTATAAACAAAACAATAACTTGCATTTTAAGAAACGCACTAGGTGCTCCAAAGATGCGAGTCTTACTCTTTGTAGAAAAGAAACACTACTTGAATTAAAGATTTAGATGAAGTTGTAATATTCAAAATTTAAAGATTTAGATGTTGTAATATCTCCATTTTAAGAATCGCACTAAGTGATCCAAAGATGCGAGTCTTACTCTTTGTAGGAAAGAGACACTACTTGATTTAAAGATTCAGATGCAGTTGTAATATTGAAAATTACACAACGAAGATAGTTGCATAGCAGAAGGTTCGTCGTGTGTTATTTTAGGTTAGAGAAATAAGTTTTTAGTTAGAAGTAAATATGAAAAAAACAAAACTATTGTTTAAGAATAACATTCACGTGCGGATTGCATTATATTATATTAATTTAGTTTGAAAAGTAAAAATGATTTAGTTTTGAGTCATGGAAAAATAGAGTATTCTAATAGTCTGTTATCATGTAGCTTCATTCTTAGAGTGTTCTAATAGTCTGTTATCATGTAGCTTCATTCTTATCTAGGGTTAAATGTTAATACAACAAAAGAAAATTATTGTGCAGTCAATGTAAAAAAAAAACACTAACTTGTCGAGTGCCTTATTAATTTAGTTTAAAAAGTAAGAATAATTTAGTCTTTAATGATGGAAAAATAGATTGTCTTTGAATAATCTATTATTATTTAGTTTCATACTAAGTTTAGTTAAATGTTAATACAACAAAATATAACTATTGTTCAATTTCAGGGCAGTCAATTTTAGTAGTCTATTTCAAAAAGTGTATATACTAGCACCATTTTTCATTTTAAACCATTTTTTTTTAGCTATTTTGAAACTTCATGGTCACATAAGAGAAATAAAAAAGTTATTTACAAACATGTTTTTTCAAATTTTACAAAAAAAAAAATATTTAGTAGCTAATTATAATGAAAAACTATCTACGTTTTTGAATAATTTTAAAATTTAACAGCTAGTGAGAATGATATATACATATAAAGTTTTTTCTTTAAACTTTTCTCTTAAATAATTATTTTTTGAGGTAAATTTAAAAAATATAAATAAATACATTTCAAACCATTTTTCACATGTTTTGAGCTATTTTATATATAAAAAAGATATTATTTGACAATAATTTTAATAAAGTGATTATTTGCATAAAATGAATAAAAAATATACATATATTTGTAAATAACATATTAAAAACATAATATTTATTTTCAAAATATAAATTTAAAGTCAAAGCACTGCAAAAATATCTTATAAAAGAAAAATAACATAATTTTTTTTTTATATATATTTCAAAACTACATGAAAATAAATAAATAAATAAATAAAATTGCAAGTTTTCTTGCCATCATGTTAATACGGAAACCTATGGCGTTAATATGGGAAAGGCTTTAAGGGATGAGCTCTGTTCTCAGAATCTAGTAGCCCTCATGTAACAGACCCACAATTCCTCAATGTGAATTCTGAGAAAATGAGGTAAGTTTTTCACTTTTAGTATATCTAAACAAATCAACTATGTTAGTCACTTGAAATTTGAGAGCGTATAAACATATAATCGTAAATACTACTATCATTTTCTTCTATTCGTGTAAGAAAACTGTAATTCGATTTGGTTAAGTTCGAATGAGTAGTTGTCCAGGGGACTATACCAATGACCCTTCTAGTACAAGAATAATGGTAAATACTTATATATATCAAACATAGAAGCACAATAAAATCATCACATTGATTCCATTGTATTATTCTATTCTCATCTCTCACCTAAAGTATAGGAACTAAGTATACATAATCTTATAAAATAGTCTCTTATTACCAAACGTACAAACTCATGGACTTTTATTGCTCAAATATTCTCCTATTAGTAACATGATACATATTTATGCACCTGCTTTTTTATAATAACCACTAAGCATAAACTGCTCATCAATCTTTCTCAAAAATTAGGTTTACCACTATACTTTACAAAATAGAGACCTATGATAACCCAAGTGACTAGTTTGACTCTATATAAGCAAACTGTTCATCTATGTAAATAAGATTTCGAACCAAACAGAATACCATTGTATAAAGTACAATATCTTTCACTTACCTTATAATTAGCACGACTAATTTCCTTGCATAACCATTTTATTGAAGTCTAACTTGAAACGCCCTTTGAACTAATTTTGCACATTAAATCCACATGAAAGACTAACAAATTCAATATATATCGATGTGTATAAAAATACTCACATTTCTATTTCACTCTATGAACTTTATCATTAAACATGTATCACTTTATCATCTTATTTAAACAAAATGACTAGCAAGTACTTCACTTCACAACTTATCTATCCATAATTAGGAAACATGTTTTATTTGGTGAATAGAAGCGTGACTACAGATTTCCTCTCAACCATATGATTTACTTGATGTGTATTTATCCGTCTAAAGCCACCCCCAAGTTGGGCGACGAATCCCCTAAGGTAAGGAAGTACTTAGAACCCTTCTAAATATCTCTAAACAAGACTAGCTACATAGTAAAAGGAGTTGTTTTGTTGTTGATCATGAATAAGTAGGATGGAGAAACGATTACCCACATTCAATACAGGTGGCACTGTTTTCTCCTTTCACACACCTGGGTTACGTGGCAGAAATCTTCAAACCACTTGGTGTGTCCTTGGGGGCAAGTCTCAAGTCAAGGCTGTCACCTTGTTCTTGACTCCTTTGTTTAGGCTCAACTCCTAACGAAGCCAAGGGGGGTAGACCCTATTAAGTTACTAAGGAGAAATTATTTTGTATGATGATGGTATTAAATAGTAAGTTTTTTAGGAGTTTCGATTTAATAATTGTAAACAACAAATAACATGATGAGATAATCAGAAGTAAGCACGAAAATGACACCCAATCACATATAGATTGAAAGAAATAAACATTTGACCAGTGCCTTGAAAATGGAGTTGAAAAACAATTAAGAGTGCTTGCAAGTGCTGGAATGAATGCTGTACAATTGTATCTTGGTTAATTTTAAATTAATGTAATAAGATGAGTAATTTAACTTAGGCGAGGGGACTCCAGATATACCCAAGGGGTATTTGAAGTATGTCCAAAACTAAACCGTCACGGCTACCCGCAAGGAATATGTGGGGTGAATGGAGTCTCTGAGACTATTGTTCATAATGCACCTGATGGTGTAATAGAGATCAGCACCCCGAGGTCACTTTTTAGTAGTTTTTGCTTCCTTTGGTTATTTTTCCACCATAATGGTTCGATCTAGGCGTTGGATTTTGGCCTGATGGTTTGTCAATTTGGGGAGAGTGAATCCTAATTATTTTAGTCACTCAAGTTATTTTGATGCAGCTTGATTGATCAGATGAACCACAGCCAAGTACAGAGCATACACACTGGATTCTTTGTTATTTTTAGTAAATTTTAAAATATGTGTTCTTGTTAAAAAGAAAACCTTCCAGGAACTTCTTTCGATCCAAATGGACCTCAATTGGGGAATCAAGGAGGGGCTAATTTTATTATGACTAACGAAACAATTAATGAAAATAGAATCAAAGATACACAACACCGATTTTCTAATTAGTCCTACCACGCATCTCTTTCCCCTTGCGGGTCAATCGGGAAGTCATGGGGTAAGTAGTATGATTACTTTTGAAATTAAAATATGGAATAATTCAAAATTATATCGAAGTATACAATCTTGCATGTCAGTACTAAACTAAAGCAGAAAAAAAGGGAATAATGCAAAATGTGAAACGGGCGTAGATCCCCCCTGGGGGGATGGGGGCAGGCTCGAAAGAGCCTATTCAAAAAATATTTTCTTTTATTATTATTGGTTGGGTAAAAGCATGTTAATGTGTCTCACTTTGAGGAAAAAGGAAAAAATTTCAATTTGAAAACTCATAAGAAATTAGCTTCGGGAAGAATATTAATATATTTACCGAAGCAAAAAAAATAAATTAAACATAGGAATGTGAGTTTGAATGCAGGTATTTTGTAACAAATTTTTGAATAGAAGGTTTCTTAATATATGCTCATGTTTAAAGTTAGCAATTTTTTTAATAGAATGTTTCTTTATATTAAATATTGAGTTGAGATATTTTGAAAGAATATTTTTACTAGAATGTTTTCTATTATATATTAATATTAATTTATATTTGTATAAACATTTTTTTAAGAGCTTATCCAACAAAAATGGTGAATCTACACATTTTATAGTATTTTTTATATATTATAAATAAATTATAATATATTATAACGTAAATTAAATATGTATATATATTATAATATTTTTCATATGAATATATATTATAATATAATATCTTTTATATAAATATAATATTGTTATATTATAATTTACATTAAAAATTAAATATTATAATATAATATAAGTTTAAAATTGTAATTCAAATTATTAGCATTGATTGGTATTCGTAAATGTGTGATTTCGTAAAGAAGACTGCCAAGGGATACACGATTTGAAAAATCGCTCTGCTGCATAGTAAACCCTAGCCTTTGCCGTTTTCAGCTTGGGGGCCTCCGCCCTGCCGGCGTCTTGAATGGATCTGCCAGACCCTGACGCCCTTGAGGAACGATTTCAGTCCATCATTGCCTCTCAACCTGCCGTTCAGCATGCCGCGGTTGCTTCCTCTCGCTTTGTTAAGCGAGTTGATGTTCCCGAAGTCAAGCTTAGTTCAGCTGCCTCAAAGAGGAAAGAAATAACCCTGTCGGAGAAAGGCCTCATTGGCCTGTTCACCAGTCTTTGGCCATCCCCTCGATCGGTGGAGGTATGGCTGAACAAAAATTGGAGAACCCTAATCCAAGGGGAAGTTCAGCAAATCTTTTGCTGGAAAGGGTATTTCACCTTCATATTTGAAAAGAAGGAGGACCGGGACCTGATCTTTAGGAATGGCCCTTATTTCATGGGCCCAAGAGGTATGTACCTAAACAAATGGGATCTATCCTTTAACCCAGAAAAAGACATCCCAAAAGATGTCCCCGTTTGGGTCAAGCTTCCCCATCTTCCTCTCCACTGCTGGAACGACGAGGATTTTCGAGCAATAGGGAATTCTCTTGGTAGGTATATTGATAAATCTAAGCCAAAGGCTCCAATGTTTTCTTGCGCTCGTATATGTGTGGAAGTTGACCTTGAAAAAGGTCTACCGAAGTCCATTAATCTCTCCATCGATGGATGGAATCACCTGCAAACAGTGGATTATGAGCAAATCCCCTTTAAGTGTAAATACTGCCATGAATATGGCCATTTTGCCAAGTCCTACCCGACGAAGCCTGATAAAAACCCTCAAGACAACGTGGCCAGCGAGGGTTGGAATACTACAAGTGGAAAGAGGACCGCCAAGGTTGAAAAGTAGCAGCACGGCCCGACAAAGAGCACCTCCGGAAATAGATTCAAAGTTTTGGAGGAAGAAAATCCAGAGGAAGAAACCCCCGAAGCCATCTCTGATACGACCCATGCGAAGGAAAAAGAAACCCTGGATACATCATCGCAGCACCAGGAAAAAGGAGATATGGAAGAGGGTTATGAGTGCCCGCCGAAGAGGAAAGATCCTGCTCAAACTTCCGAAGGGCTAGTTGAGGGCTCAATAACAAGGTCAAGGGCCAAAGCTAGCTCAGAAGACACTACAGAAAATTCGGTGGAATAACAGGAACCAACATCCAGGAAGGGGAGGAAATCAAACAAAATCATAAGAGAGCAGGAGGCCGCTAGGGAAAAGGCGGCAGGGAAGCAGACCAATCTAGACTTTCTGGTTAAGACCTCACAAGCAAGCAAATACCTACTAAGTCAAGAAGAGGAGAAAAAAGAGTGAGAAAAGGCCCTAAAACAACACAGGAAATAATGAAAGTCATCTCCTGGAATTGTAGAGGCCTGGGAGGTTATTAGAAGATAGAAGTTATCAAGAGAATAAAATCAATGGAATCTACCTCCATTCTTCTTATCCAGGAGACAAAAAAATCTGCTGAAGATAGTATGGAAACGTTACAAAAAATGTGGCCAAAAGGAACAGGTCTGGCCATTGACGCCAATGGCGCCTCTAGTGGGCTCATCTGCTGGTGGAACAAGGATCAGTTTAAAATGCTCTCTGCAATAGAAAACAGAAACTGGATGTTCATTAAGTTGGAGAACGTCCATAGTCAAGAACAATTTTGGATGGGGAACGTGTATGGTCCAACGCTGAACGCGTAGAAGGACAAATTTTGGGACTCCTTGGAGGAGCAAATCGATGACAAAAAGCTCCTCCATTGCTATATCGCCGGGGATTTTAACGTCACAATCTCTCCTGAGGAGCGAAGAGGAGGTTCGAAAGTTAGAGATCCCTATGGGGAAAGGCTAGAAGATCTAATGTCTCACTGGAGTCTCTCGGATATCAAACCCAAAAATGGTATCTTTACCTGGAGCAATAAACGGTTGGGACCCGACCACATCGCTGCTAGATTGGACCGGTTCTTGGTAAGCACCCACCTCCTTCGTTCTTATCCGGAGACCAAGCTTTTGTGCTCCTCTGTCTCTGATCATAAGCCAATATGCCTTTTCTTCCCCCCCGGAGGAAAATTTGGGCCCGCTGCCTTTCAAGTTCAATCGGTTATGGCTGGAATCTAAAGGCGTTGCTGATATCATTTCTCAGGCCTGGCGATGCTTCATCCTAGGCTCTCCAGCATATGCATGGGAACAAAAACTAAAGAGGGTCAAGGTGGCCTTAAAACTGTGGGTAAAGAAACATTTTCGTGACCCAGGTCAGCAAAAGGAGCAAATAATCAAAGACATGGAATCCCTTCAAATTGAAATGGAAACCTATGAAATCACCAAAGAGCAATTTGCCAAGGAAATAGAGATGGAATCAAATCTACAGAAAATTCTAAGGCAGGAAGAGAAAGGGTGGAGACTTCGATCCCGGCTCCTTTGGCTCAAAGGGGGAGATCAGAACACTAAATACTTTCAAAATCAATGCAAAGAACGACAGAGATGGAACACCATGCGGGAACTTAAAGCTGAAGACGGCTCTCTCATTCAAGGACAAGCGACCATCAGTAACGAGGTAAGAACTTATTTTGAGCATCTGTATACAAATGAAGAGCCTATCCCTCATCATGTCATGGAGACTATGGTTTCTGATATCCCTCCTCTTATTAGTCAAGAGGATCGGCTTAGGCTTGAATCCCCCATTTCGGAGGAAGAGGTAAAGAAAGCCATATGGAGCCTTCACCCGGACAAGGCCCCAGGACCAGACGGTTTTCCCATATGCTTCTATAGAATCTTCTGGTTCTTGGTAAAGAAAGACCTGATGCGGCTTATATCTTGGATGGAAAAAGGCAACATGGGAGGGGCCACCAACTCCACCTTTCTGGCCCTGATCCCAAAAGAACACAACCCCACCTCCATCAAAAAGTTCCGTCCAATCTCGTTATGTAACGTCTCGTACAAAATCTTTTCCAAAGTGCTGTCCTTGAGATTTAAGCCGATCATCCCCCATCTCATTTCCCCAAATCAGGGTGGCTTCATCTCCGGCAGACAAATTAGTGATAATATTCTCCTCGTTCAAGAAGCCATTCACTCTAGTAGCAAAAGAGGAGAACCAGGAATGGCCATCAAAATGGATCTGGCCAATGCTTTTGACAGACTAAGACATGCCTTCATCCTCCTGGTTATCAAAAAACTTGGGTTCCCTGACGCCTTCATTAAGCAGGTTCAAGCTTTTATATCATCCCCTTGAATAGCTCCTCTCATAAACGGAAGGCCCTCTACATTTTTTAAAGCCATTCGTGGTGTTAGGAAAGGATGCCCATTATCCCCTTTCATCTACCTTTTGGTGGCCGAGTCCCTCAGCAGAAAATTGAATAGACTCCAATCAGAAGGCTCTCTCCCAGGTCTATCCTTCAGAAGTGGAGTCCCTCCTATCAACCACGCCCTCTTTGCAGATGACACCATCCTTCTTGGCATAGCCTCCACTCAAATAGCTAGAAATATTCTCTCCCCTCTTAATCTCTTCCTTCAATCCTCTGGAAGCGAAATCAACTTGAGCAAATGCCAAATCTATGGCTGGAATAGCCCAGCCGCTACCCTCAGCCGTATCTCTCAGACCCTGCAAATTAAATTTAATCCCTCGTGGACCCACTTCACTTATTTAGGCATTCCCATTGCTAAAAAGTTTCTGAACTCCTCAATGTGGACCCCCATTATTCAAAAAATCAAAACTAAAACTCAGGCGTTGGGGTCGAAATGGTTAAATCTAGCCGGAAAGTCAGTTTTAATAAGATCAATACTATCCTCTTATCCCATATATACAAGCTCCATGGTTCTTGCCCCCAAGAACATCATGAACAACATATGTAAAGAAATCAGAAAATTCTTATGGCAGGGAGGCAAAGCTCAGACAAAAAAATTTCACCTGGTTAAATGGGATATGGTCAAGCAAGCCAAAATCCAGGGTGGTCTTGGCATCAGAGACCCAGAACAGATGAGCAGAGCTATGGGAGCTAAATTGGTCTGGAGATTAGTCACAGGGAAAAAAGACTGGTGGAAGGAAGTTATTAGGCGAAAGTACATCAGGAAGCCTAGATCAAAAATGTTGGACAGAGATTGGGAGGGCAATGGAACCACCCTTTGGCAACTTTGCAAAGCTTCTCTCAGGATAATCAGAGACAACTGCTATTGGATCCCTGGGAATGGGAAAAGGATAAATATCTGGGAAAGCAATATTCTGGGGCAACCCCCGCGCTCTTCTTTGCCGGGACAAATAGCTCTTGCTGACTGGGCAAGTGAGCAAGGAATTCTCACCCTTCATGATCTCTCTCTTTGGGATGCCCAAGGGCAATGGGCAGGATGGAAGGAGCTTTCCCCTCCAGCTCCATTGAAAGCTGCGGCTGAATCTCTCTTTTCCTCCCTCCATGGTATGTCCCCCTCAAGAATTGCAGCGAAGGATCGCATTGGATGGGGAGAAACCGGGAAATACAACGTCAAAGAAGGATATAAGAGAATCGCCAGGGATTGGGATGGTGCAGACCGAATCTGGAAAAAGGTGTGGAGAGCTGATAGCATCCCCGAGGTAAATAGCTTCATCTGGCTCCTTTGTCACAATAAGCTCCTCACTGCAGAAAATTTAAGGAAAAGAAGTATATATGGGCCCTCTAGATGCCCCCTATGCAATTCAGAGGAAGAGACTTCCAATCATTTATTCCTTCAATGCAAAATTTCTCTCCTTGTTTGGGGAACAGTCCTCCCTCATGGTATGGATCTGCATTTCCCTGCAACCGCCGTTCATCTCTTTAAAGAATGGAACAACTACTATCTAGGTTTGTTAAGAAATAAACCTATTCTGGGTCGTTTATGGGCTTCCATCCCAAAGAACTTATGTTGGCAGCTTTGGCTGGCGAGGAACAGGGCCATTTTCAAAGAGCAGAATTCTAATTTAGCTAGAATAGCGGCCAAAACTATTGGGATGATAGTAGAAAAATTAGCCCCTAGCAATATCAATCTCCCCGTTTAGGAATCCATTCCTGAACCTTATTTCTCCTGCTGCAAATTCTTCTTCAGAGAAAGGAGTTTCCTTCAGTCCAACATAATTGCCAACCGTCCAGCCCAAAATCACATATTGTTGTCCTGGGAGATTCGTATACCCAGCAAAGAATTTCAAAGTTGGCTTAGAGAAAAGAACACCTTTGCTTTCTTTTTTGATGGCGCCTCGAAAGGTAATCCAGGGGTGGCAGGAGCGGGGGGGGTCCTTCTAGACCCCAGTGGAAATATAGAACATTCCTTCGCCTGGGGATTAGGGATTATGTCCAATAACGAAGCAGAATGGCAGGCTCTACTACAAGGTCTTCGGATTTTTCAGGCTAAAAAATTTCACAAGGTCTTAATTTTTGGAGACTCCAAGTTTGTCATCTCCAAATTGATTAATGGATATCCCTTGGGAGCAATTAACTATCGTCACCTGTACAACAAAGTAAAACCTCTTCTGCACCGTTCCTTTGTGCCCCTGCATATTCTTCGGACAAACAACAATGCATCTGATGCAATGGCCAACATTGGGGCTTCCCTCCTGCAAGGTGTTTACAAACAAGATGGGGACCCCCCCACTCACAAATACATCCCTTAATGAAGGAAAGGATTTCTCTATGGCTAAAAATCCTCTTTGATTATTGGATTGGCCCCTTGTTAGGGCATAGTAGGCCTTGGTTCATGTTTTTAACCTTGGTTTTTATGGGTTTGGCTTCTCCCATCCCCCATTGCTCCCCATTCCCTTCGCTCCTCTTCCTTCCATGTCGTCGCATCCCCCCTCCCTTTTTGTCCTTCACCAGCTCCATGCATTTATCATCCAGCATTATTCTCCCCGCCGCGTGGCTTCCTCCTCGATCCTCCCTCCATCCGGTCGCTTCCGATTTAATGGCCTCAAGGCTTGGGGTAACTGGCATTTATCCCTCGCACGTATTGCTTTTCGCTTATCTTTTCCCTCCCCTTCTCATCGCTTCCAGAATGTCGTTCCAGAATATCTCCTCTGGAAGCTCTGGTTCTCAGGAAATACAACTTTTTCTGGGGCAGGTTGTCTTGGGTATCAGCAAAGGGTGGCTCTTGGGCATTCCGTGGCAGGTTCTCCCCCTCTCGCGATCGGTGGTAAAAGAGTGGCTCGTCTTTGCAGGAATAGATCACTCAGTGTTTCGGGCTAGAGTCTTGGATCCCAGACAGCGCTGGGTGAATGGTACTGTGGGTTCGCTGGCTTCTCTTCAGCAAGGTAAAGCCTCTCTGCTTCAAGAATTTGTGGTGCTCAGTTCTTATTTTCCTGCGGTTGTTTCTCTAGGTAGAGTCTCTGGCATCTCAGCCAGCATCCCTCTCAATCTTTTTGCGCGTCTGTCCATTTCGTCTGAGGCTACTAGAATGGCTCAAGGAGGAGAATGGGCGGATATTAAGAAGAATTTACGCAGACTCTATGAACTCCTGGCCATCAACGTCGTGGACACAAAAGAAATGAGCATGGAGGTAAAGAAAATGGCCGATACTGTTAGTTATACGTCTCAGCAAGTCAGCAACAACGATGCTCGCATAGATGACAATGAGAGCAGACTCCGGGAAATACATGGTCAAGTGGATAGAATTCAAGAGGATCTTCAGCGTTTCATGGAAATGCATCAGGCCAGCAGAATTAATGGTGAAGCCAATGTTGAAGTTGCAGAGGCTGTCCTCCCCATGGAGGAGGAATGTGTTGTGCAGCCTAGAAACAATCGAAGCCATCAGTAATCAGCCCCCTCTAGACATGTTTAATATTTTTTTGCCTCCTCTTAGGTAAACAGTTTGTAAGGGTTTATCCCTCTAGTATTTTCAGAAGTTTTGAGTAGTCTGTATGCAGGGTTTTTTGGACAGTTCCATGGCTAGCCTTCCTATGCAGCTTTTTTCTAGTTCATGAACATTTGAAGCTATCCTTCTTGTAACGAACTGTGCGCAACCCCTTTTATCTATAGATATTTCCATTTTCTGTTAAAAAAAAAACATTGTAATTCAAATTAAACATTTTATATATCATAATGCGATAGTTATATTATATAATTTATTATGTTCAGATCAACATATATTAATTTATATAATTATTGATGTTTTTGTTTTTTGTTTAATATTAATTGGTTTTTCTTAAATAATTTTCAAGATTTATATAAGTAATAAATAAAAGGTAAAGTATATATAACAAAAATTTATATAATAATTTCATAAAATATTAATAACAAATATTAAATTATTTTGCAAGTTTACTATTATAAATAAATTAAAAGTACTAAGTTTCTATACTATAAGTTTTAAGTTTTTAGTAAAAGTTCTCTTCATCATATTTTGGTATATAGTAAAAAAATATATTTATATTTTGTATTTAAAAATATATATTGAATATTAAAAAAAATGTTTCCAAATATATATATTACACTTATGGTAATAAATTATTAAATAAGTTTAAAAAATGTTTGTCAATATATTATTTTTTTTAATTGTAATATTAAATTTTTAAAAAATATTTAGTGTGAGGATAGCATTCAATACAAATCTAGTGTTAAGTTGCATAATTAAGGATTAATGGTTGATTTTTCTGTCAATGTACAAATGATGAGGAAATAGAAATGTGGTGAGAGCTTGATAAAAAAACAATGAAACAAAGAGATTTAACTCTAAAAAGATGAGATGAAGTTTTTATATTCCAATTGCCAGAGATCTAGACTATCCCATTATTGCCAGATAACCAAATATTTAGACTATCCAATTAACGCCTGGGGCGATTTTCAGCCGAAAAGGGAGTAGGAGGAAGGAGGACCACAGACACATGCTTTGTACGTGATGATCCTCACTGGGCGCTTCAGCCAAGGTGTTTTTGGCTCTTTTTTGTGCCTTGTTCCAGTCACAGCTAGCTCTCTCAAATATTCCATCCCATTATTGCCCGAGGTGAGTGATTTTCAGCCGAAAAGGGAGGAGGAGGAAGGAGGACCACGTGATCCTCACCGAGCGCTTCAATCGAAGGTTTTTTTGGCTGTTTTTTTGTGCCTTGTTCCAGTCATGCCCAGCTCTCTCAAATATTCCAGTTTATATTGTCATCCATTTCAAAAGGTATTGGTCTGAAAGTATATACGGCAAATTTTACCGAGGGTATTTGTTTGATATAGATCACCGGCCGTTAAAACTTAGGCAAATAACCAATCACGGGGCCTAGTTGTATACCGGACTAATTTTACTACAAGGTTTTTTTTTCGGATAATAGAGGGTTTTTTTCTGATAATAGTAGAAGGATAGGAAGGTAATGTAGAGTCAAATTCGGGTTTTTATTTAATAAAGTTCAGAATGTTCCGGTTTTATATAATAAATTTCAGATCTATTTTTTATATGAGAAGTTTTCTAATGTATTAGAATCTATTTCTGGGTTTATATGAGGATACAATAGAAGATTGACAAAAAAGTCAAATTTTGGTTTTTATTTAATGAAGTTCAGATAATTTTGGTCTTATATAATAAATTTCAGATCTATTTTTTATATGAGAAGTTTTCTAATGTATTAGAATCTATTTCTGGGTTTATATAAGGATACAAAAGAAGATTGACAAAAACAATGTAAAGACAAATTCCGGTTTTATATAATAAAGTTCAGATCTATTTTTTATATGATAAATTTTCTAATGTATAAGAATTTATAAATAGAGTTATCTATTTCACATTACAATGTAAAAGAATCTATTTTTGAGTTTTCAAATTATAAAGTTACAATCTATGGACCGTGGTTTAAAACAAAATATGCCGTTACTCTAATATTTTGGTAATAGTTTATATTTGACAATTTAGTTGTTGGAAGAAAGCACATAATACTATAGAAATAATGACACTGCTTTTTTCGAAACAATCATACTATGTTCTTTTTTCATTTTATTTCTAATCTTTCAATAATGGTATCGTTCATTATTTTTAATTTGTCTTAGTCGCACTTTTTCGGTTATCCATTTTTTTAGATTGATTTTTCATTTATTTTATCTTTTATTCTAAGACAGAGATTTTCTATTTCTATTTCTTTGTACTTTATATAGTTTCCAATGTGACTTTTCACTTAAAAAACAAAGATAGATTAAATCAAATAGAGATTTGTTGTTGCTTTTATGTTGTATTTTTTAGTT
Organism: Pseudotsuga menziesii; assembly: GCA_001517045.1. Classification (NCBI taxonomy): domain Eukaryota; kingdom Viridiplantae; phylum Streptophyta; class Pinopsida; order Pinales; family Pinaceae; genus Pseudotsuga; species Pseudotsuga menziesii. Next base: position 252,080 of record LPNX010246467.1, read on the forward strand.
TCTCAAGCAATAATGAAAACAAACTTTAAAATAAAGAAATCTATGCTATAAATTTTCATATTATTCATGCTAAATATACAATAATTTTCAGATTATTCGTGCTAAATATACAATAAATCATATCAAATGTACAATATTGAGACTAATCCAAAGTGATATGAGAGAAAACTATTGTTTATTAATTTTCACTTTTATTATGGGCCATCATAAATTCAAAAAAATACATTAATATTATAATTTAAACTTTTCATTGTGCTTAGCGGGTCATATTTATCTCTTTCAGACATAAAATATCTATTTTTGCAGGTCTAAAATATCTATTTCACATTATTAATATAAGGGATTGGGTTTATATAATAGAGTTATCTACTTCATATAAATTATTAGCTTGAAGGTTCTAGGCATAAGTCAGTCCCACTTAGCTAAATGGTCTTGATTGACTGAACATCAATAATTCATTATTTCATGATTAGGCCATTTTGAATCTATTTAGGATGATGAAGTATCTATTTAAATTCCCTTATGTTTTTTTTTCTATTTAATCAAAGCAAACATTCGTATATGATTTTCATAATTATAGAATTTGTTTAACATGGAAAAAGTCATTAGTGATTATTCTATGATTTGTCAAAATGCATAATGATGAGATCATTTACTGTGATACTTTTCTCTTAACTAAGCAATTAAACTAATTTGTTATTTATATTACCAGAAATATCTTTTCAGATACTAAAATATAATTTTTTTTATTTGAACGGATGGTAGTTATGAATAGAACGCTAACATTAGCCATTCATGGAATATGTAAACTATATTTATTATTTAAAATTTTTATATAAAAGAATATTTTGTATTTTATAATTTTAAAATTGAGTTGTATTAAAATTGGAGATATATTTGAAAATATATGTAAATTTTATTTTTTATTTGAAATTAATATCAACAAATAATGTATTTCATATTTTATAGTTTCATTTTTTAAAATAAAATTGAATTATATTGGAAGTATATACAAAACATAAAAAAAACCTTTTAAACAAATATATTGTCGTTTATTTTATATAATTTTTAAAATTAACTTTGAGTTAACATATTCAATATTCAAGGAACATTATAAGCTTAATAGTGATTATTTGAGGATATAATTAGTCAGATAGATATCTTAAGAGTGGATATATAAACGGTTGTTTCAAGTTATGAACATTTTAATTGTTAAAATTCAATTTGAGGTTGAAACTGGCATTGTAAAATCATAAATTTAGTATTCATATTGAATTTTTTATTATAAAAATGGATTCAGCTGATTTTTAAAAACTATTGGGTATCACCCCTAAAAAATAAGAAATAAACTTAGAAACTTTATCCTTCAAGTATGAATCATTATAATTTGAGAGTGACAACTTGGTAAGAGTAATTAATCATTATTTTAACACTGATAGGAGTATATTTAGATAGAAAGATAGATTCATATTAAATCTGGCTCTACCAGGAACCAAGAGGGATTAAATCCCGAGGAATCAAATCCCTTCATGTCTAAACCCCCTTTAGAGTGCTATCCTTGAAGAAATGTTTACACCTCAATGGATTTGATATCTCCAGGGGATTCGTAGGACCAAAGTTAAGATGCATCTATACTGGTTAATAATAAAATGGTAGCTAAAAAAAATCCATACAAAACATAAATTAATTAATTTGAGGACATGCTCCATACAAATAGTAAATTAATTCATTTGAGGACATGATCAGTTGTAGAATGATGACAAAGTATAAATACCCTTGTGGTATCACACAAATTTGCATTGTATATTTCTATAACATGATACTTAATATGCATCCATGAGCTTCAAATTTCATTGCGTATAAGAGCTAGTAGTTATTTGTTATTTTCCTACCTTACTACTCTTGTTTAAAGTATATATGAGATTTCAAATGAAAGTATACAAAACTATATTAAAATACATAATATTTAACAAGTTACACAAACTTTAAAAATTAAGAAATGTGTAAAAATAACTCCTTTAAAAATTATCACAAACATATTCTATTATATTAAAATTTTTAATTTTCATTTTAATTAAATATTACATATGTCAATTTAAATTTAAAATTGAATAATATTAAATAAGCTCATAACATAACTTCATAGTGTTAGAGAATCATAAATTTATTTTAGAAACTGAACATTATAAAACTATATATATATATATATATGATATTTCGTAATAGATTTATTGAAAAATAATTTTTAATAAAATTATATTTATAAATCATGAGCTTACAATTTATACAAGATCTTAGATCCAAAAAATATGAAAAAACAACTTCATTAAAAAGCATTCATAGATATGTAATATATTGAAAATTGTAGTTTTACTTTTATTTACATATCATATGTCAACTCAAAGTAGAATGATGGCATTCATGATCATACACATCAAACTTTTTTTAGCCACATGTAACAACATGATTATTTAGAAACATCAATAATCTCTTCCAATTTCATATGATTTTTCATGAACAAGAAAAAAAATGAATACTTTTTTCTCCGCATGTAATAGCATGATTATTTAGAAACATCAATAATCTTTCCAATTTCATGTGATTTTTCATGAACAAGAAAAAAAAAGAATGAATATATTTTTCTCCACATTAACAACATGATTATTTAGAAAGATCAATAATATTTTCCTGCATTAGTAACAACTTCTTTATCATACAAGGCAACTTTTTCTTGGCCATGCAACTTGTGCTTTCTCTCTCACATATTATTCTTCTCAAAATTAACAATTATGATTTTTATTAATAAATCCATAATTATCATACTTCGAAAACTTTTCCTTATCCATTTACAACCTACTAAATTTAACATTTAAAATAAATATTTTTCACTTATAACTACTTCTATTTCCATTAGCTACCTCTTATGTTTACAAAGTAATTGTAGCTATATAACATAAAGAGTTTATTAAGATCTTAATTATAACTTCTTAAGACTATAAACTTTGTACATTATTCTTTAAATATTATTATATTTAATAATTCAAATAATATTATAAATCATTATATTAATGTATATAGTGTATAAAAAAAGTAAACATTAATTATATATATATATATATATATATATATATATAATTTTTAATTAAATGTAAAAAATTATACAATAATATAGTCCTAAAATATATATATATATATATTTATATATATATAGAAATATAGTTTAAAATATATATTAAATCAATATATATTATATTTCTTTTTTATAATTAAAGCAAAGCCTATAAAGCTTTCTAAAATTCGCACCAGAAAGGTCATCGGCCAGAAGGACAAAGATAAATCTGCAAAGCATTGGTTGGAACCCATCCAATCCGTTAGTGGCAAGAGAGCATGACTGAACACAAATAGTGAGTAACCACCAATATTGTCCTAATCAAACCACATAAAACCTCTCAATAATAGCGCAACCAAAAAGCCAGCTACAACCCGGACACATGAAGGAGTACCATAAGATAATAAAAAAAAAATTAACAAAATAATCATGTTTTTACAAAAAAAAAAAATTTAAGCCATCTTAAATTACGGAAACACAAAACATTGTATAATTTTAAAAGAAAGTAAAAAGTATATTTTTATGATATTTAATCGAAAAAATTATATAATTTTAAATGCAAGTAATAAATATATTTTGATATTAGTAATAAAACAAAAATTATATATATTTATGAAAAAATAATATTTTTGCTTTTTAATTTTTACACATAACATTCTACTCCATTTATCTATTCAATAAGGAAAGTAATAAATTTTCACCACCAGCCACCAAAGTATATAGGAAGGAAAGTATATATATTTTATAAGGAAAATAATATTTTTTATTATGTGTTTACATACATTCTATTTCATTTATCTCTCCAACAAGGAAAGTAAGAGATTTTCAAGTAGCTAACAAGGAAAGTATATATTTTAGGTACGAAATAATATTTTTCTTATTTTCATGGCTAATGACATGTCCTCCAATACTGTAGCTAAGTTTTAGGCTTGGATTGCTTTGGTATATGGGTTGGGACTCTTAAACCTTTATAATACAACTTTTAATGGAGATCTTCACCTTTACCGCTATAGAAAACATATTACTTTTCCATATATTTTGTTAAAAATTTGTAATAAAATAGATTTAAATGTGGTGATTTTAAATATGTAATTTTTTTTTGGTTTTTTCTATTATATAATTATATATAATTTTTGTAATATAATAACATAAAATAGGTTATTGTAAATGTATTGAAAATGTTAATTATAAAAATGAAAAATAATGTTTAAATTTTTCTAAAATCAATTTAACATTCTCTTGAATATTATTTTTAGATTCATAAAAAAAATAGTCTATTTAAGCTTTTCACATAATGGATTTTTGGGTCGCGGTTTTACATATACTTATAAATTATTATTTATATTAATATTTTAATAATAATTTAAATATATCATAAAATAAAATTTTAAAAATTGTATAACAATCTTAAAAGTGTCTATACAAACCTTGTTAAAAAAAGTTAGAATAAAAAATAAAAATAAATATAGATATGGGGGGTCGCAGTTTTATGACTACTTATCAATGTGTGAAATAATAATAAATGACATTAAAGAAAAATGAGATAAATAAGACAAAAAAAAAATTTATTTAAAAAAAATACGATATAAAAGCTAATCCAAATTAGGGGTGGCAGGCGCGGGGCGGGGTCATTCTTGATCCCGGTGGGAAAATTGAACATTCCTTTGCATGGGGGTTAGGGATCAGGACCAATAACGAAGCAGAATGGTTGGCTCTGCTTCAAGGTCTGCGTTTTCTTCAAGCCAAAAATTACCGCAAGGTCCTAATTTTTGGAGACTCTAAGCATGTCATCTCCAAATTGATTAATGGTTATCCCTCGGGAGCTATCAGATGTCGACACCTGTATAATAAAGTCAAATCCCTTTGGCAACACTCCTTCCAGCCCTTTCACATCCTGAGAACTAACAATAAAGCTGCTGACGCTATGGCTAACATCGGGGCAACCCTTTCACAAGGAGTTTATAAACTGGATGGGGACCCTCCCTCCCACCATTATATTCCTTAATGAATTAGGCAATATGCATTTGGCTCACATTATATATTGAAATTTGGATTGTCCTTTTGATAAGGTGGAGAAGGCTTTGTCTCTTGCCTAAATCTATGGTTTTATGCCTAAGCCTAAGGTGGAGAAGGCTTTGTGTTTCGGGCATGGGTTCACCCATCCCTCTTCACCCTTCCCACTCTTCGAGCCTCCTCATCCCTTGCATTTACGCCTCCCCGCTGCTTTTGTCCTTCGCCGGCTGCATGCTATTAAAAGCCCTTACTCCTCCCTGTGCCGCGTGTATCCCTCCTCGAACCTCCATACAATTGGTCATGTCCGTCTTAATGCTTGCAAGGCTCTGGAGTTTTCGCATTTACCTCTCGCACGTTTGGAGTTTTGTTTATCTCGGTCCTTCCTCCATCTTCGACTCCAGAATGTCGCTCCGGAACTCCTCCTCTGTAACCTCTGGCATATTCGAAATTCAAAGAATACTGGGGCAGGTGGTCCTGGGTGTTAGTGAAGGGTGGCTTCAGGGCCTCCCCTGGAAGATTCTCCCAATATCGCGCTCGTTGGTGAAAGACTGGCTCGTCTTGGCAGTATTGTCCTCTGGCGCAGGGTTCAGTCAGCCAGAGTTTCGGGTTGCTGAGCAAAGGGACACAGGCAGTGTTTGGGTTTTGGACTCCGGGCAGAGTAGGGTGCTGGGCGTTGTGGGATCTTCGGGCCTCTTCCAGGCAGGAAAATTCTCATTGTCATATGAGTTAGAGGTGCTCAATTCTCTCTTTTCTACAGTCAAGATTCATCACAGAACTTCAGGTAATTCTGTCCGCGTGCCTATAAATCTGTTTGCTAGTCTGTCCATCTCGCCTGGGGTTAAAGGTATGGCTCACGGAGGCGATTGGGTGGATATTAAGAAGAATCTTCGCAGGCTATATGAGCTTCTGGCCATTAACGTTGTGGATACCAAAGAAATGAGTGAGGAGATAAAGAAGATGGCTGAAACAGTAAGCTACACTTCCCAGCAAGTAAGCAATAACGACGCCCGCATTGACGATAATGAGAGCAGCCTTCGGGTAATGCATGGGAAAATGGACAGAATTCAAGAGGATCTTCAGAGATTCATTGAAATGCATCAGGCCAGCCGAGTTAATGGCGAGATCAATGGCGAAGTTGCTAAAGCAGCCCTCCCCATGGAAGAGGAGTCAGTAGTCCAGCCGAGAAACAACAGGAATATGTAGTAATCTGTTCCCTCTAAGTTATGTTTAATGTTTTTTTGCCTCCTTATCTGTTTTCAGTTCGTAAGGGTTTACCCCTATAGCAGTTTTAGAAGCTTTGAACAGTCAGTTTGCAGGGTATTTTGGACAACCCCATGGCTGGTCCTCTTTGACAGCCTTTTTGATGTGCATTTTCTGCTGAAGCTACCATCTCTGTAACGCATGGCTGTGCGCAGCCCCCTTTTATATATTTATGTTTATAGTTTCTGTTAAAAAAAAAAAAGCTAATCCAAATTGAAAACTTTTGTTTCCTTACACCATTATCTAATTGTTGATGGATTTGTAGATATATGAAGATATATTTTTAGTTTATTCATTTTTATAAAATTTCATCGCCGCAAAAGGAGAAAAAGTGAGACACATTACCATGCTTTTACCCAGTTACAATATCATCAAACTAAAATATCAAAAACCTCTTGGTCCTTATACGGGATGAAACCAAGATCTTACAACTTTCCAAAAAATTTCAATTTTAGCAAAAGCGGAGACCCGTGGGGGGATTTGAACGCTCTAGAGGCCACTTTCGAATAGCAGCTTCTTTCTTTTCTATTACACCTGTTAAAAATCAGCAAGCATGTTAGAATAAAATATGCCCTAAAGAACTTTAAGAGTACCTTTGGGTTAGCCTACCTTAACTCAAAAAATACTAAGTTAAAACTAGCTAAATAGGTAAAAAAAGAACCAAGAAAAGCAAGCTTTCCTTGGGATCTTGGCTTTCTGTTTGTGTACACAATGAAATATGCACTAATTGCTGTATTTAATATTTTTTTAAATAGAAAAGAAAATCTAGAGCATGCAACCTACTGATTTTCCTTAACTTCCCATGCAAAATGGACGATTTCTTTATGCTAGATCTAGAATGATTGATGATACTTTTCATAAATGAGATCTAGAATATGAGTTTTGAAATAGAAGATCTATGTAAATTTTACTTTAATATAATAGCTCCAAATGATAACAAAGCTTTCGAACATAGTAAACAGGTAAGAAAATTGATTTTTTAAAGGAGAAAGAGAGAGAAAGAGTGTTGGAAGCCTGGGAATGTTGAACTTTGGAGTCTGCTTTAGTGGAACACTGAGGGACTATGTCAGTCAAAAGATCTTGAAGATGAGGAAGATGCAAACCATCTCAACCTCCTTTATAAGCGAGATCACCTGCAACTTAGAAATCCTTGTGCAAACAGATAGTTAAAACATAGGTTCTATTGGAAGAGATAATTGGAAAGCATGGAATTAATATTAAAATACATGCAACTCCAATAGATCTGAAACAATAAAATGGTAAGAGCATAAATCAAACCAAAATAAACTCTTACCCTAACAGGAGAGAGCTCTCTCTTTCAAAGCCAACAATTAACCAACAAAAGTAATGATAAATAACATAGATTATACCTAATAAGCATTTGACAATCACCATCCACACATGAAGAGAATTACACCATAGATCTTACCTCCAAAGCTTCTTTATTCCAGAATAATAAAGAATAACACAGTACAAGAGAAACAACACCTCAATCCCAGTTTTAACTAGCTTGGAAGAGGTGATCTGAGCTTTATTTATACAAAAAATAGGAGATCCATCCGAGGGGGGCACAAATTCCAGAAAGATAGACAACTGCAGCTGAAGGAGAGTCCATCAATGCCAATCTGAAGCTGAACTAATCTTTCATTGATCCTACTTGTCAATTGGGAGGCTGATTAAGTTGACACATCAATCCACAGAGCTTCTAGGAGAGCTCACACGTGTGGAGGAGAGAGAGAGGGTACAATTCCCCATAAAGGATGCTGAAGTTCAACTTTGGATATGTCCAGATCACCTCCTTCAGTCAAGGATTTGTCAAATCCAATCAATCTGGTTTAGATTTGACTGATTTCAATCAAATTGGCTGAGAATCCACTGATCTAGGATTTTGGATTTGCTCCATTATTCATAAATTTATTAATTAAAATAATCAATAATTGAGTTTTTGGGTTTTCTGACCTGAGTGATGGAAAAGTCACTCAAAACCTAAGAAAAGTGGGTCCATGGGTTTACATGGTGCTCTTAGCTTGAAAATGAGCACCTCCATGACTGAAACTGATTATTTGGCCCACTTTTATTACAAAACCAATTTTCCAATTAAACTATTAAAAAATAGCCTAAGTTTTGGAAAAATAAATTTTAATAAAAAATACTGAAAAAATTAAAAAATTTAAAAAAATGAAAAAAATAGGAGGACTTAGACATGTTCATATGACTTGACCATGATACCTAGAATGTTTATACATTGACACATAGACTCTAATAACCTCAATAGGCCTAAATGCCAAGCCGACCACCCCAACTTTGGAGGTATGGAATTAAAAGCTCAGAAATTTTCAGTCGTTCATTCAACAACCAATAATAACCAAGAGAAAAAACACCCTGGGCTGATTGGATTGACAAACAAAGTCTAAGAGACCGAGTCTTTTACAGACACTATCATGCTAGAACATTTATTACAATCCCCCCATGGGGTATGAACATGTGATATAGTACAACAAGCACTTCCCAGAAGCACTTCCGAAGGTCTTTTGAAGTCCAAACAAAAAATGTTTGTCCGGTTCACCAGGATCACTTGATAAAAACCACTATATACGGTTATCATATAATCACTATATATGCTTATCATATATCCATTATGTATGCTTATCATATATCCACTATATATACTTATTATATATATGATTATCATACATCCATTATGTATTTATTTCATATTTCCTCAATATTTTTATAATATAAATTTTTAGATAAACAAAATAAAACTATAAATACAAAAATTTCACCCTAAATCACCAACAATAACCTTTCCATCTAACCCCAAAGGCCATCTTGTTTCCTTTTAATTCCTTAATCAAATTTCCTTCCATTCCATCATGATACTTATCCCTTACTTTAATCATAAATTTGTTATACTTTGAAAACAAATGAAAATCTTCTCATATGTGAATTTCAAGAATAAACAAATATATATAACCTCAAATATATAATGGACGTATGGAACATATAGAAAAAGGTGCCGCTTTTTAAACCATGAAAACCATTATAGTAAGGGAAGCAAATACTATATCTGCTCAGAATCAAATAACATGAAATAACATGATGTATATAAAAAGAAGGGAAACCATTATTAGAAGGGAAGCAAACATATATATGTATTTATGCCGTCAAAATAAAATAACATGGCTTATACAAAATTCCCATTTTTTAAAGTTTTGTAATAGCAAGAAGTGTTTGACTTAAGATACTAAAAAAAATTCTATCAGAATCCTCAAGGATCCTACCACGGTTCTTCGATTGACCTCTCTCTTCATTCAAAGTTCTCCTTATGCTAAGTTGCTTCGGTTATCATTCAGGTTTCCACGCATGCACAGACTTTCTTTTATGGCTTCACGGCTCCTGCTTCATACTGCACTTCTACACAGGTCTCACTCTAAAGAGAAATCTCTCGTATAAAAAAAGGAATAGGTAATCCAAATCTCTGGATGTAATCCAACACGCAAATGTAAAATACACAGTAAAATTAATCTCATTGGTTAAGATCCAAAATCATAGCCTTACCCAAACGCAGATTTAAAGTAAACAGTAAAAATAATCATATTGGTTAAGATCCAAAATCATAGCCTTGGCCAAACGCGTGCACCATCTAAGCATCCCCATCACCAAACAATGTAGTTGCAGCCATTACATAATCAAAATACACTGTAAAGAAACGCCGACAGTTTGGAAGGAGATCCAACTCAGTGGAAAAAACGCACCATCAAAAAGATGAAAACGCAAGATGTTTGGGAAGAGATCCAACTCATTGAAAAAACGTAGCATCAAAAAGATGAAAACGCCGGTTGTTTGGGAAGAGATCCAACTCAGTGGAAATACGCGCATAAAAAAGATGAAAACGTAGGCTGTTCAGGGAAAGATCCAACTCAATGGAAAAACACAGCATCAAAGATGAAATCATATATGTATATAAAAGGAAACTGTAGGTCATAAAATAGAAAAACACCGACATCCAAACATATATCTCGGGATTAGATTCCACAGCAAAGGAAAAACTCAACGTCGATTATTCAACATATGTTGATTACACGAATACATAAAGAAATGAAAACGCGACTTCAATAAGTAAAATAGAGGACGATTTGAGATCCATACCAAATCAATCTTACTCAGTTAAAACCCTAAAACCCAAGTCTTGTCTTGTTCGAGTCATTTACCCAACATGCACACTTAATTTGGTCAATTTGGCCTTGTTAAACCGCTATCCTTAGTGTAATTGACTTAATTGGAATCAAATGAGCACTCTAGGACATCAGCATGAACACACCCACACCTAACTTCAATTAGCACTCTATGAAATCAGCATGAGCACACCCACACCTACCTTCAATTAGCGAGGTTGAGCATCCTCCTTCAATCTGGGAGCCATTCTGGGCTGATCTGTGTGTCATAAATGCACCTAATTGCTAACTAATTGTTACAATCATTTAAGCTTAGTTGCGTAGGCACCTTCATTTCCTTTTATTAATATTTAATGAACTGGAGTCAACTAGGGTGCCTCCAACCACTTTTGATGACTAGTTTGACTTCAGTTAACCTCATTGGTGTTCATTGGAGTTAATGATGCACTACCACTTGTTGACTGGCATGCATTGACATGTGTCTGAGCTACTTTCAGTTAGACTTAGTCATCTATTGCAGTCCGATACAGTTAAGGATCAGTTGAGTCAATCGCGGCTTGATCAATGGGTTAACTAAGTGTGTTTACTGTGGCTGACCCTCCGTTAAGATACACCCATTCATTCAATTCGAATGACGTCCTTGGGAATTCGAATTTTCTTGGCATTTAGGCACCTTGCATGATCATTGTATTGTATTATTCATTCTTTATTGATTATACCGAGCTGCTACTCCAATTGCATCACCATTATGCAATTTTCATGCTTAATTATCTGAAATCTCTTATGACACTATGTTTTAGTCCCTAGATTACTGTGACAGATTAATATGGTATCAGAGCTCACGGCGGGACGAAGCTCAGATCTCTCAAAAACATGGTTTTTAACAGATCATGCATGAAAAATTGAGTAGAGCTCAAAATTCCAGCACTGCACCAAAAGCAAAGGCTCACAACTTAATACCCTAAGTTAAGGAATTGTTGATCAAGATTGCTTGATCAACTATGTTGGGTGTGATGAAAGCCTAAAATGTGCAGGTTGTTTGACCTTACGGTGCACCTTTTGTTGTGATTTGCAGGTTTTAACAGGTCAAAATCATTCGCTCCAATAGTTTGATATGGCTTCTTCCGTCGGACTCTTGACTCCATTCAATTTCCATTCATGGAAAGGAGATATGGAGATCCAGCTATGTGCCAGAGGACTCTACCGGTTCACTATGGACACTGAAGAAGAGCCTACTCATGTGATAGAAAAATATAGATTCTTGAACAAGAAAGATGAAGCATTTGGATTCTTCGACCTCTCTATTTCCAGGGATCTTTTCCATCTCTCGGGATTGAAGACTCCAAAGGAAATTTGGGACAAATTGGACACCCTGTATGGAAAACAAGATGATTTGAGAGTTTACCAGCATGAAAACGAGTTGATGTCTCTCCAACCTTCCAATTCAAGACCTTAAATGATTTTTTCACAAAGTTCAAGCACATTGTCTTACTGTTGAAGCAGTGTAAGGTGGAGAAAGAGGATAATCAGCTCATCCTCCCCATTCTCTCCAAACTTGGAGCTTATTATTTAGTGTTTGTGTCTACATTTTGTGCGGGGACGCTCATAACCCCTGGATGGAAGATGCCTTCACTCAATTCCTTCATTGAGTCCCTAACAAGTGAACATGATAAGCTTGGCTAGATGGGGATCATCAGATCCTCCCATGATCAAGCCCTCTATGCTTCAGAGCCCAAATATTTGAAGGGTAAAGAAAAGCAGCAGAAGAACCCAAAAACCAAATTTGAACCTCCTAAGCATAAAGTTGAAAACCAGTACCATGAAGAGCCTTCCGGCTCGAAGAAGAACAAAAACAAAGGGCATCATGAAAAGGAAAAAGTCAAGTGTTCATACTACGAGAAGGGAGTCTACCCGAAATATGCCTACATGAAAAGGAAACTTGCTAAAGCTACTTCTCTTCTTGAGAAAAATCACATCCGTATTCTGGAAATCTTTCAGAGGAGACATCAGTAAGATCGGGAACCATAGCATGAAAGAGGTCATGCTCTCATGGAAAACACTTCGAAGTCCAAAGCTCTTTTGATAGATTCTAGAGCTTCGAATCACATTGCTCCAATCACATGATGGATGAAAGAGGCCCTTTCTCATATTTGGAGACCAGAAAATCCATTCCCATCCACATGGGAGATGAATCCACAATCATATCAGAAGGACAAGGTACTATAAATATTGAGCATGGTTATTTTTCTAATGTTTTGTATGTACCATCTCTTGCATCAAACCTCCTAAGTGTTTATAAAATGACACATATGGGAGTGCCCAAGAGAGTGTTCTTTATCCCAGATGATGTAGAGTTCACAGAACTTGCATCCATAAAACTTGTAGCAAAAGGCCTTGCAAAGCATCATGCAAAATCCTACAAGTTCTCCCATTTTGTGGTGGATGCAAAGCCTATCACATTGCTGACTCATGGAAATGAGGTTAGTAGACTGCGGCATGAGAGTTTCAGCCACCTGAACTTTAGATACTTGCATAAATTAAAAAATAATTCTATGGTTGAAGGCCTCTGGGTCATTAAAGCTACCATTGAAATTTGCAAGGGTTGTCTTGCTGGAAAGCACCCTAAGCATAAGTTTGATCAGGGGAAGGAAAGCTGAGCATCATTAATCTTGGGGTTGAAATAGTTTGATATCAACAGTCCCATTCCTACCACATCCATGAATGGATCAAGGTATGTTCTCATTTTCATTGATGAATTTTCTAGATACATATGGGTCTTTTTTATCAAAAAGAAGTTGAAAGTCTTGGAAAAATTCACTTAATTGAAGGCTTTGATTGAGAATGCATCTGGAAAAAAGATCAATATTTTGAGATTTGATAATTATGGGGAGTATATAAGTAAGGAGTTACTGCATATATGTTCCCAAGTGGAATTCATATCCAACATTCACTCCCCTACACTCCCCGGCATAACAGTGTAGTGGAGAGGAAGAATCGGTCTCTCAAGGAGATGACCACTTGCATGCTGGAATCAATGAAGTTGGATGCAAATTTGTGGATTGAAGCCATGAATGCTGCAACATATATTCAAAACAAAGTTCCACACTCATCCATGATAGGGAAGACTCCTTTTGAAGCATATTTTGGACACAAGGATGTGTCGAATTTGAGGGTGTTTGGGTCCACTGCATGGGCCAAAATTTCGCTTGATAAAAGGAGGGATTTGCAACTGCAAAGCATAGAATGTTTGTTTATTGGATATCCTAATTAATATAAATGTTTCAAGCTACTGTATACCAGAACAAAACAGATCATCATTGAACGAAGTGTCATGTTCGATAAGCCTCTTCAAGAGGTAGAACTAGTGAAGGAAAAAACTGTTGAATTTCCTTCCTATTCTACTGAATATTTGGATGATGGAATTGATGATGATGACCCTAATTTGGATACTATTCTTTCTAATATTAGTGAACAAAAAACATTAGATGCGGAATCAGAACCTGAAGTACAAAATCATCTCCCAACTTGGGCCCGACAGACACTCTCCTTTGTAGGTGATAACATTGGAAATGCAGATGATCCAAGGAGAACAGAGTCTCATTTCCAAAGAGCAGGTATTGCACTCTCTTGTCCTGATTATTTTCTTTATGAATCTTGTTATTTAATGATAAGTTCATATCCTAGGTCTTACTACCATGCTTGGAAGGATCCGAGATGGCAAGCTACCATGGATAAAGAAATGAATTCTCTTCAAAAAGACACTACTTGGGAGCTAGTTTCTCTTCCTCTGGGGAGGAAATTGGTTCAATGCAAGTGGGTGTTTTGGACTAAGGTTTCTGTTTATGGAACAACCTACAAATATAAGGCAATTATAGTAGAAAAAAGTTTCTCCCAGGTCCAAGGTGTGGACTACCATGAGACTTTTGCATCGATTGCAAAAGTGGACTCCATCCACCTAGTTTTGGCAATTTCTGCATCTAAGCACTGGGAACTGCATCATATGGATGTTAAGTCTTCTTTTATACATGGAGATATTCATGAGGAGATATACATGAAGTAGCGTAAGGGCTACATTTTTTATCCATCTTTGGTTTGCAAACTAAAGAAGTCACTATACGGGTTAACAAATGCCTAAAGAGAGTGGTATTCCAAGATGGATGCCTTCTTTCTCTCGCAAAACTTCCAAAGGTGTAAATCATATATGAATGTATATATAAAATAATATGATAGTCATTAGATTATTATATTTTTATATTTTGATGACTTTCTGATTACAGGTAGCACAGTTGCTTCTATTTGAGTCATCAAAATTGCTCTCCACAATGCATTTGAAATGAGTGATTTGAGGCTCTTGAAGCAATTTCTGGGGCTCGAAATTGAGCAAAATATCGATGGGATAATGGTCACTCAATCCAAATATATATCATACCTATTAGTAAAGTTCAACATGGTTGAATGTAAGGCTGCTCCATTCTATTTCCTTTCAGGGATCATCCTTGAAGAAGGAAAAAGCACAGCTCCCATGGACTGCACTATTTATCAACAACTGATAGGTAGCTTGCTCTACTTGACTCATTATTAGCCTGATATATATTATGCTATGAATGATTTGTCAATATACATGCAATAGCATCATGATCTTCATTAGAAGGAATCTAAGAGGATCCTCCAGTATATTCAGGGAACTAGGACCTATGACATTCACTACTACAAACTTCGAGCTAGAGATGGTTGGTTACACAGATTCCAATTAGGAAGGTGATTCTATTGATTGAAAGTCTACTTTTGAATATGTCTTCATGTTTGGTGGTGGACCCATTTGCTGGTCTAGCAAAAGGCAGGTTGACATAGCATTGTCTTCAGCAGAGGCCGAGTACGAAGGAGCGGTGAATGCTTGCATCCAAGCTGTTTGGTTGCAAAGCATTATTTAAGATTTTGATCTTGGTAGTACTTTGTCCATTGTCCTCTTTTGTGATAATGAAAGTGCTATTAAGATATGCAGAAATCTAGTTACCAGAAAGAGGACCAAGCATGCAGAGATACACATGCACTATATCAGGGAATTTTTGCATGACAGGACCATCATTCTGCAATACTGCCCTACTAATGAGCATATTGCAGACATTTTCACCAAGATCTTTTTAGAAAATAATTTCACTTACCTCCATTCACTGTCTGGGATGAGATCATCACGGTGATCAGATTACTTTCAGTGTTCAGCTTGAGGGTGGGTTTTCCACTGGGTTTTCCCTCTTTCCTCACTTCAATTTATTTTTTAGCATTGCTTGAGTTACATTATTGTACAGGGTGATTGATGGCCTTTGTTTCCAAGGCCCTAACATTTCATTCCTTTTATTTTTACTCCTCCTGAGTATAGCTTAAGGTGGGGTAATGGAGTCACTTCCCTAACATGCACACTTAATTTGGCTAATTTGGCCTTGTTAAACCACTATCCTAAGTTTAATTGACTTGATTGGAATTAGATGAGCACTCTATGACATCAACATGAGCACACCCATTCCTACCTTTAATTAGGGACGCTAACTGGGCCTTCTCCTTCAATCAAGGAGCCATTCTAGGGTGATCTAAGTGTCATAAATGCACTTAATTGCTAACTGATTGTTACAATCAATTAAGCTGAGCTGTGTAGGCATCTTAATTTCATTTATTGATTATTTTTATTAAAATTTAATGAGCTGGAGTCAACTAGGGCACCTCCAACCACTTCTGATGACCAGTTTGACTTCAGTTAACTTCATCGGGGTTCATTGGAATTAATGATGTGCTACCACTTATTGATTGGCATGTGATGAAATGTGTCTGAGCTAATTTCAGTTAGAATCAGTCATCCATTGCACTCTGATACAGTTAGGGCTTAGTTGAGTCAATCACGGTTTGATCAGTGGGTTAACTGGGTGTGTTTACTATGGCTAACATTCAGTTAAACTACACCCATTCATTCAATTCGAATGACCTCCTTGGGAATTCGAAATGTCTTGTAATTCATGCACCTTGCATGATCACTGTATTTTATTATTAATTCTTTATTGATTATATAGAGCTGCTACTCCAATTGCAGCACTATTATGACATTTTCATGCTTAATGGTCTAGATTCTCTTATGAGACTTTGTTTTAGTCCCTAGATTACCGTGACAGAATAATACATTCACGTCACAGTTCAATGCAGATAATAAAAAAAGGAGGCGCACGATGATCGATATGTCACTTCTTGATGAAGGAATTCCATGATCACACACCCTCCTATCTCCACACAATGATATATAAATCAACTAAAATATGAGACTACAGTTTGCTAAAAGACCCCAAATGGCGGTGGTGGACTGACAGGTTTCTCTTTAAAAGAACAAATGGTGGAAGGGGTTACACCACTTTGCTTAATAGGAGAACAATTCCCATGATTTTCTCCAAGGGAATCCCGCTATCGGATTAACCATTGAATGTTAATATTTCCCCCATACTTCAAGTGGAGTTCTCCATATATATATATATATATATATATATATATATATATATATCCATGTTATTTTATTATTTTTATGATATAACCAATATTTATATGTTTATACNTATATCAAGTTTCTTTTACTCCCATATATATATTTTGTATTAATATGGTTTTTTTTCTTTTAATTATAAGAAATAACATTTAATAAGAAATTTAAAATATATTAGTATGATCAATTTATGTTTAGATATGAGAGCCTATTTTCTCTATATCTTGGTACCTTCACTATACCAATACTAACTTTCCTAACATAAAGGAATTGGTATAGTAGATTTTAATAGAAGGGTTAACTTAACATGAGGCTAGCAAAGGTATGGTCCCTTTTTTTGTTATCTCATTGAGTCTTAATCAACTCGAGATTATCAAAGAGTGTTTATTTAGTACAAACAAAACCTTCCATTCCCTTAGCATTTACAAGTACCAAGATTACATATAATCATATTTCATTATTTTCCAAAGTTTTACTTTCCTGAACACCCCTTTCACCCTAGTGAATTTGTCCCCAATCATCGTTTTAGTCACACACACTTTTAGTCTCCTAGAAAATATTAATTTCATCTAAAATTTGACGATGCTAGGATTGTAATTACAGTGTCTTTACTTACACTCTATCATTTCCAGTCGTTCTATGATGGGATTTTACATACTTTCCCCCTTAGAAGTAATATCGTCCTCACTATTACGTATTCGACCAAGGTTTGTGTTTACTTACCTTGAGATTCTTATTGCTTGCTTCTTTGTCATTTGCAATGTTTTTTAGCTGTGCTTTTATCATCTTCAATTCTTTGTGATTTCCGCTATCTTTTATCATTCATAACCTGTACCTAGAATATCACGATGTCTACCCAGAATATAATCATATTCATACATACTTCTAATATCAATAATATATTGCATAAGTAAAAACATGTTTTACTTGTCCTCTTTTAGAGTGTACCTTTATGGAAATTCTTCATGCGTACTTTAATCCTTTAGATTAATAGGATTCCATCATGTGTTTTTTTTAAGCCACCAACCTGAAATTTTAAACAGATCATTGTATGTCTATTATGATAAACATCAATTGTTTAGGCATAAATCAATAATCCAACATTAATTAATTTTAGGATTTA
The DNA here is from genome assembly GCA_001517045.1 of Pseudotsuga menziesii. Taxonomy (NCBI): domain Eukaryota; kingdom Viridiplantae; phylum Streptophyta; class Pinopsida; order Pinales; family Pinaceae; genus Pseudotsuga; species Pseudotsuga menziesii. The sequence continues at coordinate 270,280 of LPNX010246467.1, forward strand.
TAATGGTTAAAATATTCATGTTTACTTTATTTATCGATAGATAAGCACATTACCTCATAGGAACGAAAAAAAATATACTTTTTATAAGTATTATTAAATACCTTTTGGTTCCTCTTGGATTCCCTCCATCCAAACAAACACAGTGCCAACAGTACTCCAAGTACTAATCCAAGCTACCCAACATGAGGATGATACCCATGGGGGATTCACCTTATTGTGCAATATCTTATCACGTTCATTCATAAAGGGGGTTTTTAACTATGAAAAATAAGGTCAATATATGGTAGGTATTGGGGGGTATAAAAAGGGGTTTCTAGTAAAAATTAGGAATATAGTGTAAAAATAGGGGTTTTTTAATTGGAAATATGTATTGGGAAGAGGCCTCAACAAAAATATGTTTGTAAGTAATTATCACTGATCTAGTGAAATTAGGGTTATTCTTTAATATCCCATGAATGAAGGTGCTATGACATAGTTTCACTAAGTGAGGACCCTGTGACAATACCCCTTCTCGGGCATATCTCCTACTCGTACTATTCAGGGTGCTTCACCGATATAGTGCTTCGTTTCCCAAACACCATGATACTTGGAGGTTCTTCACTGTGCCCCTACTCTCTTGATAGTCTCTTACAACATAAATCCATGCGGAAAGAAGTCTAACCAGATGTCTTACACCTGAGCGTCCCCATAGATGCATAGTGGTGCTTAGTTGACTAAGGAGAAACAGGTACCTCCTGTACAAATATGTACCTCCAGTACAAACATGTACCTCTTGTACATTATTCTTTTTTAGTTTTGCATGTGCCAAATTTCTCTCGTATCATCTGGGTGCTTACAGTCATGGAACTTTGGTTCTGATTATGTCTCTCTACATATTATTTCCATAACCAAGTCTCTGATGTTTGAACTTCGCAATGAAAAGTTAGTCACAATATCAAATTGTATAACAATTAATATATTATGTAACGATTACTATTGATGAACAATTTTAATAAACTTTCTATGTTATCTTTATTCAATAGGCATAGGCAATCAACTTCTTGCCTAATTATTATTCATAAGTGCAATATAATTATTTGAATCACCTCTTTCTTTGCATAACATGCAATATAATATTATTTATTTATACATGTGCACTTTTAACATGATTGATATTCAATTTATTTGATTTGTATATGTACAATCATAAAGGTGCATACCTCTATCATTGTTACCCAACTTTCCAAATGAGCTTCCTTTGTTAAAACTCAACTACCAATAATGAGTAGTTTCAATGAAATCGTTTTTCATAACGTCACCAGAAATACTAATAGTATCCAAAACTATTTGTTAACGTAACATTTCATAACATTGTCATAAGGTGAAAATTTTAGTCATAGAAGGCTTCCTCTTAGTTTTTCATATAATCATATACCCACACTAAGACAAATAAAACTAAAATCGCCACTTACCCATAAGTGGTTTTATTTCTCATAATCAATTCCAATATGTTCTATTTAGTCACTTACTTTTACAACACCATTAATCCGTTACTAATAACATACACCAAAATGGGTCAATATTTTTTCAGACTAAAGTATTAATTAGTCATCCACCTATTGTCATGACTAACAAGACCTTTTACTATGTTTTCAATCAACACTTTTACAATCATGTGTGAAAATGGAAGTGTTATCACTTAGCATTTGAATGTTTTAAAGAGAGACTGTGTAAAACATTAAGGACACTTTGAAATTGTAACCACAATTCCTATTAATCAATGTTTAATGTCTCCAACAAATGTTTTTTTCTTAGTAATGCATTTTTCTAAAGACACATAGTTTTCCTTTGATTTGAAACCTCCAATTTGTCACGGGTTATCATTCAAATAGTTGAGATACAAGGGATAAGAGATATGACTAAACAAGAATGGTTGTCCTTTTTTATAATATTACTACAAGGTTTGTCATGGTTATAACGTCTAGATCTTTCTTCTTACAGTTTTTCCTTCTATTAGTTTAATTGGCATCTCAATTTAGTCCTTTCAAATTCTGGTGCAGGGAGGGTCAACCACAGCCAACCCAACCAGCACCTCCAGGAGCTGTTGGCTCCTACACTTAGCAGGACTGCCAAATTTATCCCTCGTCCAAATTCTGCGCCGAAATTTCCTCCCGCAATTCAGCTTCCACAACAAGGTTTTCCACAACAGCTTCCCTCAACACTATTTTTGCAGCCACTATTTCACAACCGACTTTCCATGACCTAGTTTCTGCAAGAGGGTTGCGGGATGTGAGATGCACGACCAACTTTCCAAAGTTGCTCCCCCGCAAGTTTCCTCCCACAACTCTTCTTCCACAATTTTTACAACCATCATATCTTTGCGTCCTTCTCCACGACCATCAATATTCTCTTTGGCGCAGATCTCACAGATCTTTGTATATCTGTTATCGCCCTCACAACTTCCGTTGCAGATCGCTCTCTGACCGTGAGATCTTCATCTGCGGACTCAACCTCCATCGTTCATTTTCTGCAAATTCTTGTTAAGGCAAAAAATCTACGCATTGCGTCGACTGATCATGGACTCGATCAATCCAGCCTACAAACTCTAAGGTTCATTAGCCTAACACTTCTATGCATGCATTTACGAACTATTCCACCCATTCAAGCCACCATATTATCATGTAGCTTCATTCCTATGTATAGTTAAATGTTAATATAAAAAAATAGAATTATTGTTCAATCAATATCCAAAGAAAAAATTATTGTTCAAAAATAACATTAACTTGTCGATTGCGTTATTAATTTAATTTGAAAAGTAAGAATAATTTATTTTTTAGTCATGGAAAAATAGATTATGTGTTTGAATAGTCTATTATCTAGCTTCATACCCAAGTCTCGTTAAATGTTAATACAACAAAATAGAACTACTCTCCAATCTTTTTGAGCAAATTTATTTAATGATATAAGTTTGTGACTTGGACGAAATTGCTTAGTATTTTCCACAAATTAATTTAATTTAATGTTGGACGTTTCTCAACACCAATTAACTATTCATTGATACTGCATTTATTGAGCAGCCGAGAACGTAGTTCACTATATATTGAGTCTAAAAAGCCAAGGAGAGGAGTGTTTAATCCCGCCAAAGAATATTTGGTTCATTGACTTTCTTGGCCATGCATTTTCATAGGATAAGCCCTAGAAATTGAGTAACCATTTAGAAAAAACATTTATTCGAAATCCACTCAAAATGAAAAAGGGCCTCAAAATTCTCAAACTCTAAATTAACTAATGTAATAGAACATGGTAATACATGAGCATGTGATAAATACGTTTTTGGAACATTATAATACATGAGCATGTGATAAATACGTTATCGGTTGTACGTTATACTTTATGACTCTTTCCGACTTTGTCATTTTTAAAATTTTATATTGCTTCCTAACCTCTTTTATGAAACATCGATACTCTGAGTAATATCCAACATGGTCTACTTTCATATTTGTTTACGATGAAAATCATATTCCTAGTACGAAGACAAATAATAATTGATTCTTATAAATCCTAAGTTGTTAATATTTTTTAAGAAAATTATGTTCCTTTTGTCCTTTTAATTGAATGTTTAAATAAGTTTAAATGATTGTTCATCGTTCTGAATTTATTTGAAATAAATTTTTAATATAAAATTCTTAATGTTTTCTACAAACATAACTCATAAGTGATGTTAGACTATTGAGGGGCTTAGGTAAAGGGTACAATTTTTTAAGAATGATAATCTCAATGATAAACTATGGTTAATAGTGTATTAATTAGTTAATTAGTCTTATTATTTGGTTAATATTGAGAAGGAATTTCATTGCCCATGGAATCAATATGTCCACTTGTGTGTTCCATCATATTTTGCTTCTTTTTTTTAATCTTTAACATGGTATGAAAGCATATGGTCTTATCCATTCTTTTTAGTTTTGGGTAATCCTTTTCACAAAATGGAAAGCACACACATATCAGATTGGAGAAGATTCTTGAAGATGGAGCTATCATAAGAGATTGAACGTGTGAGAGATATATTAACACCAGTAGGACTATGGCAGTCATTTGATGGAGATAATTATGATTTATGGGCTACGAAAGTAAGAAGTTTGTTAAGTCCACAAGATTTGTGGCATTTATTAGTTGAAGAGGATCCCATTGATCCAAAAGCATTTAAGGCTTTGACTAAGTTCCAGAAAGAAAGAAGGAAAATTGTTACCTTAAGTCTCATACAAGACAATATAAATTATTCCATTTTTCATTGCATTGCGAGAGCTGTTACTCCGAAAAGAGCATGGGATATACTGAAAGAAGTGTTTAGTGAGGAACTGATTGTAGAAGAAGGTGACTTTTCAAGTCACGCAAAGCATCCAGAATCTCACAATGAAATGGAAGACATTCATGATGACTTTGTTTATGAGGAAGCCAGTGACCATGAAAGCTCAACAAAGATTGTTGATCCAGTTGTGTTTGTTGATGACAGTAAACTTGTCAATGTAGCAGTACCCAGTGATGCGAGTGATTGTCTCTCTGAGAAAGAGGTAGTTGATAGCAACATAGAAGGTGCAACAATTTATGAGAATGATGAAGTGGCTACCATTGAAACAACAAAAGAAGAAGATGAGGAACAAAAAGATGTGAATGCTCTCCAAGAAGAGCTTAAATATATTGATATTTTCTTGTCAAAATTTTTTAGTGTGTAGGTAAAGTAGACAACAAGAAAAAACACATTGAAACATAAGAAAAGAAATTGCAATATGTACCAGAAGCTACAGAAGACACTAGAGAACACCTACTTAGCATCAAGTTCCATAAGAAAAAGAATAAGCAGTCCAAGTACACATCAAGGAAGATAGTAAAGTTGAATTTTTTTGAATGAAATGTAAGCCTAGCTGAGACATAGACCAACACACATCCTTTCGCATTGATAATCATGAGTTCACTGTCGAAGTTGAGATTAATAGAGTGTGTTAAGAATTGTAATCGCAACGGTCCACTATGGTCAATAGTGCATTAATTAGTTAGTTATTTGAGTAGTCATTTAGTCACCTTACCTAGAATTAGTGACCCACGGTATTCTCTGACCTATGGTTTTGTTGTTATGTAGTCCTATATATACATTTGGTTAATATTGAGAAGGAATTTCATTACCATGCAACCAATATTCCCACTTATGTTCCATCATATTTTCCTTCTTTTCTTTAATCATTAACATGATTTTTTTATAAAAACAAGTAGGGCTGCTAAAGGAAGCAAGTCTTAGGGATTTAATTATTATGCAATAGTTGATGTGAAGATCATGAATTTTATGAAAATGAATAGATGCAAGAGAAATAATGTTGTTTCTTAAGGAATGATGTATATTGAATTGTGAATGATAGACCAAATATGCTACAAAGGGGATGGACATGAGCTACTTTGATGTTTATGTTTGTATATTGGCGTATGCCCCACTGCATATGAGTTATGTTGATTAGTTAGATATATTGGGCGTAAGCCAATGCATATGTTTTATTATCTTGTATATGATTGTATATGTTGGCTGTGGACCCTGATCGACACTGATTATTGTCATGGTACGATGTACTAGATGTATTATTATGTGAATGATCCTTAATACATATACTAAGATGATTATTGTGATCAAATGTGCAGAAGACTGAATCCATGATTGAGTTCTATAATGTGCTGGCCGTAAACCCTGAAGCACATGAGTGATGAGATTTTTTGTTGAGCATAAGCTCTGGAGCACATGAGTTGTGATATTTTTTGTTGAGAATAAGATCTGAAGAACATGAGTTATAATATTGAAAGTGTTGGGCCTAAGCCCTAGAGAATTCCAAATTGATGTTGAGCATAAGCTTTGGAGCATCGGATCTTTGGTCATTGTATCCCTACGTGTATTATACAAGTACATCCTAGCATTAGTGTTGAGTGAGGGGCTCTGTAATTGCACTAAGTGTAACTCCCAATTTATAGTGTTGATCTTGGGCTCTAAATAGTGCTAAGAGTTACTAAAACTAAGTGTGTTGAGTGAGAACGACCCTAAATAGCACCGACCTAGTATCTTACTTTTTTTGAGTTGATTAAATGAAATTTCAAATCTACTTCTCATCAAAAACTGGAAGAAGTACTACAATATATGAGGTAATCCAACATACAAGGAGGATCTAGGGCTGCCTAACTTAGTTGACCAACCCTACCTGAGGCCTTGATAAAAGAAATAGTGAAAGGTAAGAGAAGCATCAAATAAATAAGACTGTGTTATATGAGGCATAAATAAATATTAAATATAATATCTAAAGTTTATATAAATTATGAATAAAAG